>PVJC01001835.1:9036-49329 GCA_004026665.1 Murina feae
ACCTCTTTCCCACTCCCCGATGCCCCGCAAAGGACCTGGACAGCTGCCAAGCAGACCGCCGACCCCCTGCCACCTCCTACCCACTCCTTGATGCTCTGCAAAGGGCCTGGGAAGCCCACCAAGCAGGCCGCCGACCCCCTGCTGCCTCTTTCCCACTCCCCGATGCCCCGCAAAGGGCCTGGACAGCTGCCAAGCAGGCCGCCGACCCCCTGCCACCTCCTACCTGCTCCCCGATGCTCTGCAAAGGGCCTAGGAAGCCCACCAAGCAGGCCACCGACCTCCTGCCACCTCTTATCCGCTTCCCGGTGCCCTCCAACCCTGCCGCCTGTTTCCCACTCACGGGTCCTGGGTCCTGCGCTGTCCCGCCCTGCAGCCGCTCTGTGCACTCGGGAAGTCCCTCAGCCCGGCCTGTGCCCTCTCGCAGTCTGGGACCCCTCGGGGGATGTCCACCTGCTGGCGTGCCTGACCAGCCTGGTGAGGGGCTTTAAGGCTGCCCACAGCTCCCATTGACCCAACGTCCCAGCAAGGCTGGCTGGACGCAGGTTCTGCGGTTTCTCTCCTATAATTGATGCTGTTCCTTTAAGGCCTGGCATTGGTTTATCTTCTATAATTGATACACTGTTCCTTTAAGGCGGCCTACTAACTACTAAGGAAGCCTCCTCTGCTTCACCTCGCAGCGTCTATAATGAAACAATTGTTACTTTTACTGGTTAGGCCCGGGCTGCTGTGTCCTTCAGCTCCCGAGGATTCTATGATTGTTATATTGTTTCAAAGGTGTGTTTCGCTAGAGCCAGTTTAATCGGAGCTGAGCTGAGCGGGCACAGCTTCACTTTCGCTCCTGCCGCAATGGAAACAGCTGTGAGTGGCGGCCTCCATGTTGGCTGGGCTAATTTGCATACAGCCGCTCTGATTGGCTGGTGGGCGTGGCTTACCCGTCTCGGAGAAACGGTTAATTTTACTATTTCACTTTTATTAGTTTAGATTTATTTCATTAGAATATTATAGTCAAATATTACTATATTTATTTTATTAGAATACATAATAAATATATAGCATATAATTTATATACTTTATGATATGTATTAGAATATAATATTTATTTTTTATTTGGGGTGTGATACATTACTATTTTATAGATTTCTACATGTACTGGATACTAATCTTTTTTAATTAGATGATATATTGTAAATATCTTCTCTAAACTGTAGTTTGGTGTTTTTTTTACTTTGTTTATAGTATGTTTTTTTTTACTTTAGTATGTTTATAGTTTTTTTTTTTTACTTTTTTTATAGTATCTTCTGTTGTAGAGAAATTTAAAAATTTTAATGTACTCAATTTAGCAATCTTTTTCCTTATGGTTTGAGTTTTATTGTACTTTATTTAAGGTCACAAGGGTATCCTTGTATATTTCCTAATTTTTTTTAAGTTTTCTTTTACATACTTAGTCTAAGTTAAATTAAAATCCACTTGGGGCCTGAGATAGGGATCTAGTTTTATTCTTTCTATAAGATCATTGTGTTATCAGGATAAGCTAGTTAAATTGCAGCAACAAATTAAGCTGTAAATGTCAATGGCTTAACAAAGATTTGTTTCTTGTGTGTGGTGTTCGGCAGTGGTGACCTGTCAGGGGTGGAGTGAGGAGGATTGGTTCTCTCAAACACCAACGTGGAAGTGGCTCTACCGGTTTCTTCCAGAACACACAGCCTCCTCTATTAGCTGCAGGAGAACAGACTGCAGAGGGGACCTCACTCCTGTAGTCCTAGGAGTTCATGTCACTTCTGTGCACAGGCCATGGCCATAGCTGTCCCGTGGCCTGACTAGGAGGTATGGAAGAGTCTGTCGGAAAGTAGAGAAAAATCCAATGTTGCTGAGCACTATTAATGTCTCCCAGATGAACAGTTCCAGCATCATTTATTGAGTAACCCACCCGCTCCCTTGATTTGTGATGTCATCTCTGTTATATTATGCGATCTTGTGTCCATATAAGCGAGAATTTCTTTCTGAGCTCTCTGTTTGGTTCCATTGCTCTAATGGTTTATTCCTGGCAAATGCTATACTTTTAAAATTACTATTCCTGCATAAAGCCTTTACTTATGGTGAGTCACCTATTTTGTCCTTTTTCCTTAAATTGTCTTTTTGCCCCTATTTAAATTGTAGAAGCAGCTTGAAAAAGCCTGTTTGTTAGATTTTGACCGGAATTACAAATAATTTATACATTAACTTGATACTACATGACATTTTTAAGATTTTGGGTCATGCCATTCATAAATTCTTAAATTTTAAGTCCTTCCATAGAGTTTTGTGTTTTTCTCAATAAGATTCTGGCATGTCTTTGGTAGATTTATTTCTAAGTATCTTATAGATTACTTTAAATCATGTAAGCAGTTATCTTTTAAAAATTACATTTCCTACTTGTGATTATTTATTTATAGGAAAGTCATTATTTAAAAAAGTTATTAAATTTATGCTCAGAAAAACATCTGAATTTTCTTTTTGTTCCTAATTTTTGGTCTGTAGAGTTTGCTAAATTTCTTGTGTAGAAAATTAGACTATTTGCAAAAAATGCTGCTGCTCTTTTCCCCCAAATCTTACACTCTTTTCTTCCTTCTCTTACCCACTCTTTCTCTCTCTTCCTTTATTTTCTGCCCCCACTTTTCTCTTTCTTTTCCCCTTTCTTCTTTCTGTACAACCTAGAACCTTCCATTCAAATTTGTTCAAACATGAGGGACAGGCCTCCATTCTCACTGACTTCAAAAAGGATGCCTCTACTATATTATTTCATGTGTACATACCTTTGCCGTATAAAGGAGTTCCCCTTGTTTTTATACTTTGCCTAGAGTTTTTGTTATTAAAAATTTGTGCTGAATTGATTCCACCAGGATTTTGACCAAAAAAATCTGTAACTTTTACTTTTCTTCCAAAGCTTTTGCACTTGGTCCTTCCTCTGGAGCTGATTTCCAGAGACTGTTTCCAGCTACATGATTCTTTTAATAACAAGCAGATGTCTTAATGGTTTGATGACCACAGACCACTTTTTCTATAACTTTGATTCTTTCTGTGTCCCTATATTTAAAAACCTGCCTATATGTGTGAATAAAATCCATATATTCCCATGAAGTTTTTGGCTGATGAAAAGTGCTAGGGACCAGTTCAGAAGACAGAACATTAAGTTTAGGCTGATCTATTTATCTCAAATTTACGACGATTCAATAATTGATGTTCATAATATTATCAGAAAGTTTTAATTTATCCCCGTAAGATAAGCTGCTCAGGATTCAGAATACCATTTTTTTTTTTTAGGTAGTAAAAACCCACAGAATGAACCAGAAGGGGGGAAAAAGGGGTAAGTAATTATTTTCCGTTTCTTTTGCAATAGTTGCAAATACCTCTCAGCTTCTCCACCCCTGAGGCTCGCAGATTAATTGTAACTACTCAAGGGCAAGGGCACCCTTTCTAGGATTCATTTGTCAGCAAAGATTATGGTGCTGCACGGTGTCAGTTCCTCCACGGCTACTCTCACACTGGTGGTTCTATAACTGTCAGTAAGATTTCTTAGTTAGCACGATAGCTATTGAAGTTCGTCAGAAGAACAGATGGATTTTCTTTTATAGAAAGAATTAAGGTTAAACCAAACCAGAGCTCTAAATCTAAGGCACTGTCTCCTCAGGGTTTACAGCCAGACATTTCGGTTTGAAGGGCAAGAAGCTTCTGAGACGGGAGTTCCTGGCTGGTTTACTGATCCGGTGGGATTATGTGGGTGATAAGCTGCCACTGTCCTTTTATGACTGAGAGCAGATTCTGCCTATGAATATAAATTGGTGACTGTACGGCATTTAATCCTAAAGATTTCCTGGGTAATAGACGTTCTCCTCCTGAAAATGTAGCCATATGTCCATTTGTGCACTTCTGAGGTTTCCTGTCAAATTGCTACAGCACAGAGTGCGCTGAAAGCTTCCAAACATGTCATAAAAATAGTAGTCCTCAATGATTTTCTTGAGAGAAAGGGAAAAGACCATATACCAACCACTTTTCCTTTCATAGGAAGTTGAAAAATGAACTCCTAAGAGAAGTGGATCTAGCTTAGAGTTAAGATACTTCCCCACCCAGTAGCCCGGGGAACGGCCTGGGAGCTTTATCCACAGTAGTTTTATTGTTAATAACTCAGCAAGACATCTGCAGGTTGCCTTCTCAGCTCTGTTCTTTTGTAAGTGAGCTGCTAATAGAAGATATCAGGGTGTTGATTATACATCCTAAAGCGATCATTGAAGTAGAATTCTTGAGTCTTCAGCAGACAAGCAAGGGCAGTGGCTTATTTTGGGCCAGCAAGACTGTACATCACCAAGCTTGAGAACTGCTGGTGACACTGTTCGTGAGAGAGTCTTGCAAATCTGAAAACCTCAATTATTGCTACACCAATAATTGTATAGAACAGTCCCGATCCTTGAACAGAGTTAATGTCCATGTATCCATGAATAATATTATTTTTCATCCAGTGTTTCATTCTTCTGTAAAGTCAGTTTTCTCCAAAAGTACTATCACATTAGGTAAATTATCTGTTTGGTTCTACATTTCCTAATAGCCTCTGAGGTTCCAGAGGGTAAGCACTTTCTTATGTTCATCTCTGTAGTTCCAGTTCTTGGGCAGATAGATCACACTCAACAAATCTTAATGTTCCACATATCAATGGATGCCTCACCTCTTTCCCCCACCAGTGATTACCTTCATTTGGGCAGCTGAGCAGTCTGTTAAATTGTATATACATTTTTGGGGGACACCGTATGTATACCTTAAAAAACATTGTATTTCTGAGGTCAGAGAGTGAATCTTTTTTGGTTGAAATAAAGACGTACTCAGCCCTGATTTCTCAAGCTGTCAGCTGTGGCCAAGGTGTCTTCAGCAAAAGAGAAGATGTGACCTGGGGATACTACAGTCAGTGGGGTCTTCAAGGAGCAGATTCAAGACTCTTTAAAGAAGCGTTCTCTTTAAGTCTGAGTTTGTGGTCTTTGTTCACCTCTGACAGCCCGTTCACATTTCTTTACAGTACAAGGCAATGTCCTGTTTGTGTGTACAATGAACTTGGGACAGTTACATTTTATACTACAAAGCAACTCTTTTCTGTTTAAAATTGCTGCAGTTTAGAGAGTAAAGTTTGAGGTCACCGTATTTATGCAGTTAATTGTCGTTTGAGGTCACCGTATTTATGCAGTTAATTGTCGCATTCGCCCAGGTTCCTTTAGGACAAAGCCCTGTCAGCCTGTTGAACAGAGAAGCATATTGTGAGTGTTCAAAGAAAGTTAACCGATTGGGCAAAACACTTCATGAAATCTCACATATAACTCTGTACATAAGCCAGAGTGAAGGAGAAATTCAAAGCAGCTGTATCAGTCAGGGTCCTTGCAGGAAACAGGTGGCCCATTCAAAATGTGTGATTAAAAAAGAAAGAAAGAAAGAAAGAAAGAAAGAAAGAAAGAAAGAAAGAAAGAAAGAAAGAAAGAAAGAAAGAAAGAAAGAAAGAGAAAGAAAGAAAGAAAGAAAGAAAGAAAGAAAGAAAGAAAGAAAGAAAGAAAGAAAGAAAGAAAGAAAGAAAGAAAGAAAGAAAGAAAGAAAATGGGTGATTTGAGGAGAGTTTAATAAAGAACCAGCTACAAAGGTGTGGAGAAATTTTGCTAAAAGTCAAAGGGGTAACACAATACCAGGGGCGGGACTGTAGTACCATAATCTGGAGTGGGTTGAGAGGGGATTTGGGGGACTTAGGAGAGAGCTGTATGGAGAGGATTGCCTGGCAGAAGCTGTGGTCTTTGCTTGAGGGTTGCAGCTACCACCACAATGATGCTGAGGGAGAGAATTGGTGAAAGTACCTCAATCTTACTCTCTCTTCTTTCTTAGAACCTCTGGCCTGTGCTCCCTTTAACTGCATTCAACAGGAAGCCAAGATCATACACTCTGTATACCCCTGAGACACAGCATCGTATGGAAGGGTGGAGAGTGGGTCTGAGGGCAAATTGAAGATTTGCAACAGCTCTAGGGGGGAAAATAGGACATGGAGGAGGGTAGAGGACTTTAAAATACTCTCTGGAGTCAAGAAATGTGATAGTAACAATGATAGAAATTTTTGCGGCTCCTGAAATTACTGAAAGCAATGACCATACTTTGTACTTATATCGTCTAAAATCTTTATCTCGCAGTAGACTGTAACTCTTCAAGGGCAGACATCACCAGCATCAGCACCAGCAGTAACTACTGACTGAATAAATAAATGGAAGACTCAATGGGATGCCATGTGGCCACTGCAGAGAGGCTGCAGCCCAGTTGAGGAGACTTCCGGCCTTAAGCCATTGTAAGCCCAGTACAGTCCTTCAGAGAATGGAGATTTTCAAAGATGCAGAAAGTGCTTCAGGAAGAGAGAGACTATATTCAAACAATCTAATTTTCTGTTTTCATGAAAGGGGTTAGCTTTAGGAAGGAATGACTCTTCAGAGTTCATCATAATGTTCTTATTACAGACTGTCTGAATTATAATGAATTACTCTGCATTATATATAATTTTCTGTTAATTAAGTTTTATCCCAACATTATTCCAATAATTGTGTAACAAGTCAGAGGACTGGACAGGTACGTCTGACCCAGACAGAGCTCATATACCCTCTGGAATGCTGGGCCGATTGGTGGGGGGCAGGGGTAGGGACGGGATGGTGTCTCAGTGTATTTTAGCAAAGGCAAAATTCTGTGACACTAACTACTAGGGGACTCAGGGAAGGCTGCACTAACACAGGTGTTTCATTGTGTAGCCCTGCACAGCACTTGGTCTACTCAATGATAAGGGCCAGGTTTTTATTGTAAAATTAACCAGACATAATGGTAAACAACCAGCTCCTGGCTGAGTGAATGGGCTCAGTAAATAGTTCTTGCCTGTGGCGAGGAAGAGCCAGTGGCATTGTATTACTGTTTAATTGTTATTTTTTTTCAGAGTCATATAAGAACAGCTTAGATGAATCATTTTTTATGTGTTTTTATTTTTCCTGTGATCTTTCAAAGGCAGTAGGATGTTCTAGAGGGCAAGGTTTAAATGCCTGCTGTGTGATCTTAGGTGAGTTGCTTAATCTTTAGTTCTGTCATCAGTAAAATGGAGATAATAGTAGTACCTATTACCTAGCATTGCTGTGAGAATTTAATAAATAAACATAAATATAAGTAAAGCCTAGCGCATAGTAAGTACTCCATAAATGTCCATTATTAATATTATCATTGATCAACTAACAAATATGAATTCAACACACTCAGTTCATCTCGACATTGGTAAAATCTAGTCATTTTTAAGAGGTCATCTCGAGCCTGGAAAAAAACTTTGGGAAATACCTATCCTTAGTATTTAGTGTGAAATTAATATAAGGAGAAAGGATAGCCTTAGTAGACCATGGAGGTAAATTAATAAAAACGTATGCTTAATTCCACGTTGAAGTTGTCAGTAAAATAGACTTACTGGTGGATTTTGGACGGAGCTAGTGGAAACTAACCTATGGGAGGTCCAGGCAGTGGGTTGGCATTTTTTCTTGGCCGTCATGCTGAGACTCTGCCCAGGAAAGCTGCAATAGCAGAGGTTCTGCCCTCACAGATTTGTGAGGTGCTGTACTCACCCTTTTAATGAAAATAACATGAGAGAAGAGCAGAGTGAATGTTCCAAAACATGAAAGAAAATAGAGTTGTAACAGTGAATAGAGATCGTGAAGTGATAGTTATCTATCAGTATAAAGAAAATGCCATATTGATTACTCTATATAGTCTCATTTAACCCTTACAGCAAGCCTGATTGGCAGGTATCTCTGTTTTACAGTTGAAGACATGGCAAGTAAAAGACGATAAGTAACTGGGGACTCAAGGAGTACTGATATCTAAATAACCTGGTTACATAACAGCCCGGTATGGTACACTGACATAAAACACGTTGGTAACGCTGGACTAAGGTGAGTTCCTAAATGATAGAGTCAGGATGGGCACTCCAAAAGCCCTGGCTCCTTCTGCCAAAGTGGCGTGGCGCCTCTCTGTCACTAAGAAAGATTTCGGAGCCTGTGTTACAGGGGCAATTTGCTAAGTGCTGACGGTAGAAACAGGGTCTTGGCGTGGTCCAGGTTGTTGTCACTGATTTATTTATGGCAGGATCTGCAGTCTTTGGCTTTGTTTCACTCGGTTCAAACAGAGTTCATTTGTGGAATTGGAAAGGGTGCTATTCCAACCACAGAGCAGAGTCCCCTGTGTTCATCACTACCAGATATAAAATAAGTTGAAGCAAGGCAGTGGATGGAAGTGCTAGGAACTACCAGCTTTTCCACCAGGGCAGCTTCCAGGGAAAGGTAACCAAAGTATGTTGGGAAGGAGGTATCCCAAGAGCCTCTGAGCACTCTGTTTCTCTATCTCACCAACATTGAAATCACTGCTATTAACCACCATCTATTGAATATCTATCTGTCTATTGTGTAATTAACACATATAAGGCAAAACTTCCAATCATTACTTCCAACCCTCACCATAATATTGTAAAGTAGCTAATTTTACTCCCATTTCATAGATGCAGAAACTGATAATGAGAGGAGTTACATGGAAAGCCTTTAGCAAACGTGAGATTCCAGCAAAGAAATGCCAGACAGTGAGACATCAGCTTTCATGTTGGCTCTGGCCATTTGACTTGGCAGTTCTAAGGCCGTATGTAATGCAAAGAGGTGGAACACATACCCAGGGTCTCCAGAGTACAGGCTTTACAATGAAAAGCAACTCTTCCAAGGGTGTGGGTCGTGGAAAATAGGATGAATTTAGAGGCTATGGCCCTGTCATTAGTCAAGTGAGGCTCCAGTGTTGACATGGTGGTCAAGAGAGTCTGTGTATATAGCAGATGGTCAAAAGTTGCTTGAATAAAACGCTATGGCCTGGAACACATAAGAAACTTATAAATCCTAACTTATTAAATTTCCTCAGGGAAATATATTGAACCCCCCCTCCCCCCCCAAAACACTTAATTTTTAAATGTGAATTCCTGGGTTATTGTGCTGTGCCTTTTAAAAAAAAGTTTTCATTGATTTTAGAGACAAAGGGAGGGGGAGGGGGAGAGAGAGACTAAAGAGAGAATCGTCTATTGGCCACCTCTTGCATACCCCTTAATGGAGATTGAGCCCAAAACCCAGGTGTGTGCCCTGACTGGGATCGGCTGGTTCCTGGGTTGATGCTCAATCACTGAACCACACGGGCCAGGTGTGTTGTACTTTTTACTTCCTGGCTCATTAAAATAAACTGTGAGAAATAAGTGAAGGGGAGAAATCCTATTTAAAAGAAGTGCCAGCAGCAAATGGGACAGCAGGTGCAGTTGGTAATTTTAACTTAATGGTGGAAATGCAAGTGGAAAATTATGCTGAAAACTTCCTATTTGATAGCACTTATTTGAATTACAATGCTAAGGACTTGTTGACGAAGTGCTTGAACCCCAGATCTCATGTAATAGACTGATTTTGTGGAGATAACAACCAAGATATTCAAGTTGACTTGCTAAATATTGTATGTTTCTCATTGATTATTAATTGTGACTTTGGCAAGGCACAATTACTCGCATGATTTTGGTTGTAGTTATGTAGGACTCATTGGCTTGAAAATAAATAGCACTATATTCGGGACAAGTCACAATGTCCAAAGCCTCTGTTTTCCCACTGATAAATGAAGCGATGTCATAATAGATAATGCCTAAAATTCCTTCCATTTTCACATTTTAAATGGTTGGTGTAGAAAATAATAATTTCAAATGGGGGCCATGTTTTCTATTGGCTTGGGAGTTTTCCAGAAGGATATTTTTTATTTAGTTTGAGCAGACAAAGTTTAGAGAGGAAACTGGAGTATCAATGATTTTTCTTTGGGTAATGGGTGTCCTGTGATATTCCATCAAAATCACCCGGCTAGCATGGCTCAGTGGTTCAGCGATTCAGCATTGACCTATGAACCAGGAGGTCATGCTTCCATTCCCAGTCAGAGTACATGCCTGTGTCTTAGGCTCGATCTCTGTGCGATGTGCAGGAGGCAGCCGATCAATGATTCTCTCTCATCATTGATGTTTCTATCTCTCTCTCCCTCTTCCTTCCTCTCTGAAATCAATAACAATATATTTAAAAAGAAATCTATTTCTTGACAGAAGGAATGGTCTTTTCCCTCATAGAGAATGATGGTGTAATTGGTAGTTTAATGTCCAGGGATTCAAGATCGTCGCTTTAAAAAATGGATGTCGAATATTTGAGGAGCAATAGACCTTGGACTTCCCTTCCTCCACTCTTCCTATCACTCCCTTGCCCCAGTCCCACTTTTTGAAAAAGATGATATTGAGATGCCATGGAACAAGTACATTTTGGGAGATTATACATACACTAGAGGTCCGGTGCATGAAAATTCATGCACTGGGTGGGGGAGTGTCCCTATGCCCTCTCACAGTCTGGGAGTCTTCAGGGGATGTCCTACTGAGGGAATCTGGCCTCCCTCTGTGGGAGGTGACAGGGTGGGCTGATCAGGGGACGCACCGCACCCATCACCCTGCTGCTGCCAGTGGCCTCCTCTCGCTGCCACTGGTCACCACTGGCCCCCCACCCCCCATTGTCATCCTCTCCCTCTCCCCACTGGCATGTGCCTTGACTGACTTGGCATGGCCTGCTCTCCAACCCTGTCATTCTGCCACTCGGTTGATTTGCATATTATGTTTTTATAATATAGGATATGTATACTGTAGCAACAGGTGTATGATAATTTATATACTTCTTCCTCATAATGCATAATTCACCAAAGGCTAGATGCTGGAAAATTATGGGCCCAAAGTATTATTTACTATGTACCACAGGGTTAACCAAATAACTCACTACAAACTAAATTGATTATAATGATCCAAAAGTAATAGTAATTTATAACTTATTTACTTACTAAAATTTTTTTCCAGTTTTATTAAGATACTAGGGGCCCAGTGCACAAAAACTTGTGCACTCAGGGGGGTCCCTCAGCCTGGCCTGTGCCCTCTCATGGTCTGGGACCCCTCGGGGGATGTCCACCTGCTGGCATGCCTGGCCAGCCTGGGTGAGGGGCTGATGGCCGTTTCAGGCTGCCCACAGTCCCTTCAGGGTTCTGGTCCCTACTGGGTTGCCTGGGCAGCCTGGGTGAGGGGCTGAGGGCCCTTTTCAGGCTGCCCACAGCAACGTCCCAGCAAGGCTGGCTGAAATCAGGTTTCTGGGGTTTATTTATCTTATATAATTGAAACATTGTTGTCTTGAGCAGAGGCCTGGCTGGCCTAGGCAGGCAGTTTCAACTCTATTGCTGGTGCAATGGAAGCCTCCTGTTTGCTCTAGCTCTGTAGCTGCCGGTCACCGTCTTGGCTGGGTTAATTTGCATACAGCTGCTCTGATTGGCTGGGGGCATGGCTTGACTGGTGGGTGTGGCTTAGGTGTCTCAGAGTGATGGTTAGTTTGCATATATTACTCTTTTATTAGATTAGATAATTGACAAATAACATTGTGTAAACTGTAATGGATACAATTTAATGATTTCATATATTATGACATGATTACCACATAAGGTTAACTAACACATCCATCACCTCACATACTTACCTTCCCGTCCCTTTTTTGGTGAGAACTTTCAATGTCTATTTTCTTAGCAAATTTCAACTATAGCATACATATAGTTAACAGTAATTTATAATTACAAATGGAAGTACCAGCAATGGAAAACAATGAAAAATAATACAGTGGTTATTTTGTTCTGGTAAGAAATTTAAGAAGTCAAGCTACATGCAGGTGTCTAGTGAGAGGCTTGCTATACTGAATTCGGTTTTTCGGTAAACTTTTGCTAACATGTGGCATGGGAACGTCAAATTCTCTTAACAGCAGCAGACCCGGAGGTGCTCTGCCCGCTCTGCCCAGAACTTCTTGTATCTTCTTTTTCTTTGCGACTCCTTCCCTGACTTCTGTGATCTCTTGCCCACACCCGTGGTTCTCTTAGGAGGCCTGCGCTCCAGTCCTGGAGATACCATAAGCAATACCAGAGAATTTACCTGTACACAGGGTGAGGTTTAGCCCATGATGGACAGGTGCCTTGTCGGTCCCAACCTTGCCTGGAATTCTGGGGTGTAGCTTACACTTCTGAGGTCCCTGCAGGATCAGGCTGAAGCGATCCTCTGGGGAACTGCGCCTGAAATCCCCTCCTCACTTGGCTTCTGCTATCAGGTCCTGCTTCTGCCATTCCTGGTTGGTTACCATTGGAAGCACTTCCCAGATGAATAGTTTGCACACGAGTTCTTTTCATCTCGGGGTCTGCTTTGAGAGAACTCAATTCAGAACCCTTTTATAACGGATCTAGCATATTACAAAACAGTGAAATGTGGTTTCACATAAACATAAAAACTTGTTCTTGGCCACAGAAGCTCTCGCAGGTATCCTGAGATGTTGAGTCACACATATGCCGTTAGCTGTCTTGACTTAAAAGCAAAATGAGTAGCAAGTGGATCAGCATTTTTCCCCAGAGGGGTATAATCTCTAAAGTGCATCCCAGGCTGTAGGCATCGAAGGCTCCATCCCAGGCGATCAATGCTTCTTCAACCCCAGCTGCACATTGTGGAGTAATTTGCCACCTTCGGGCTACCCTCACAGTTTAATAATTGCTTTGATTTCAGTGTCTGCTTATGAGGTTGGTTAAATATGATCCTGTGAAATTAGATAGTTCTCTACAGGCAAATAAAACATATTTCAAGGTTTTATTTCTTAGAAAGTGGGTTTCGATAGAGCAACGTCTTGACCAACAGTGTCCAGTTCTATGGTTAGGCTCCTCTTCTTCCAAACTCTAGTCTTATTTCACTGAAGAGCAACGGACCCAGCGTCATAAAGACGTTTCCCGGGGCTCCTAAAAGATCCTTTTCCCCCAGCCTCATGTATCCAGGCATCCAAGTAATGACATGTTTTCTCAGCAGGATCCTCCGCACTTTGAGTGATGTTGCCTTTTGCTGGAGCTCTCAGCAGTCCAGCTCTTCCACCTAGTTGCACCCAATTTCACTGATCAGTAGCTCCGGCTTAGCTTCACCCTCATATATTCAATAATTCAGTTGGCAGGTGCAGAGCAGACACATTTAGACAGGAATTGCAACATCTTGGAAGAACCAGGAAAACATTGTTTACTGTCTTTGGATTTTGACATTTAATTTGGACACGAGGAGGATCAACAGTTTCAGCATACTGTGGCATTAGAAATATTCAGTGTTATTTTTAAATTAATTAGATTTTGCTTGGCTGGTGCAGTTCAGTAGGCTGAGCATCATCCCATGCACCAAGACGGTCGCTAGTTTGATTCCCGTCGGGGCACATGGTTGTGGGCTAGAACTCCAGTAGGGGGCATGCAGGAGGCAGCTGATTGATGTTTCTCTCTCATTGATGTTTCTAGCTCCCTCTCCATTCCTTTCCATTTCTGAAATCAATAACATAAATAAAAAAACATATTAAAAGTAAAAATAAATTAATTAGGTTTTTATTCTTTTGCAAAATGGTTTTGATCTGTTGATTCCTTTAATACATCAGGATATTGGCAGGTTGTTCCAATGTGCAGTCACTGGCTACAAAGTTGGGCTCAGAATCTAATCTAATAAAAGAGTAATATGCAAATTAACCATCACTCTGAGACACCTAAGCCATGCCCACCAGCCAAACCATGCCCACCAACCAATCAAAGCGGCTGTATGCAAATTAACCCAGCCAAGATGGCGGCCGGCAGCCACAGAGCTAGAGCAAACAGGAGGCTTCCATTGCACCAGCAATAGAGTTGAAACTGCCTGCCTAGGCTGGCCGGGCCTCTGCTCAAGGCAACAATGTTTCAATTATTGAAGATAAACCCCAGAAACCTGATTCCAGCCAGCCTCGCTGGGGCATTGGGTCAATGGGAGCTGTGGCCAGCCTGAAAAGGGCCCTCAGCCCCTCACTCAGGCTGGCCAGGCATGCCAGCAGGTGGACATCACTGAGGGGTCCCAGACTGCGAGAGGGCACAGGCTGGGCCGAGGGACTCCCCCAAATGCACAAATTTTTGTGCACTGGGCCCCTAGTTTGAAAATAAGTGAGCATTCCCCCTCAGAGAAGCATCTTTCTGAAACTGCAGGCATGCTTGGCAGCTGTGATCATAGGAAGACATTTTTTTTAAAAAAGAGTTTATTTTAAGATAATTTTAAATCTATAGAAAAGTTGCACAGACAGTAGAGAGAATCACCCTTCACTTAGCTTTTCCTAATATGAACATCATATATAAACCATGCTCCAACCTTGTCAAAACCCAAGGAATCAACATACAATAGTAAATATAGGCTTTATGTGGATTTCTGCAGTTTTCTCTGACTGTTCTTTTTCTGTTCCAGGATCCAATCCCAGGTCCAGAATGTTTTTGGTCATCACATCTTCTTAGTCCATACAGATACTTTAGAAAAATCTCCTCAGATGATATAGATGTAGAGCACCTGTGGAGGCAGGCTTTCTGGGTCTCAGGCACGGTTGTGCCTCTAATTAGCTTGGTAACTTCCAGCGGGTTATTAAACCTTGTTGTGCCTTATCTGTAACTTCGGGATGTTAATAATACATAATCTGTACTTGAGGACTCTGATCATATTAACCTCATATTGGTGTTGTGGGGACAGATCAAGTAAGGTTATGCAAAAGAGCTTAACACCAAACCCTTAAGAGTTTGGTGCCCATTGTTACTTGTATGGTTATTATTTTCATTCTATGTAAGCCTCTAGCTATCATATTAACTCATGTCTTATGTGGTCACAGATATTTTCTTTCTAATAATTATTTTCTTTTTTTTATTGCAAAAAGTATTACAAAGATTAATACATATATCTCTTTTTTCCCCCTGCTCTTCATAGAAAATGAGGGGTTTTAACAATTTTAATTTCCAATTTGGATGATTTGAATAGTGCAAGATTACATTTTCTGTGACCTACATTAATTGTATTGTTTGGAACTACGGATTAATTATTGGTTGAAAATTTGGGAAGGTGATCAGGCAGCTATAATTTCTGATTTCTTATTCTGGGGAGCCAGAGTTTGAGACTCTGGGGCTTTTGCTTAAAGTGGAGCAGACTCCAACAGCTCAACCTTCCCTTGGAAGAAAAGGCTGGACATGAGGGTACAGTTACTTGAGAGCTTGGAGATTGGAAACTCACCATCATGGAGCCAAGTGTAGGCTTCACAAAGACAGGAGTATGAAGCACATGTTATCTCATATAATCTCACAGATAAAATCTTATCACACAGGTTTAGATATCTGTTTATCTCTCATTTGACTTTCTTTTCCATCAAAGTCCTTGAAAGAGGGACTGTCTTGCCATCCAACCTGAGAATCTAGCACAGTGTCAGGCACATAATATAGGTCCTTATAAATATCACAACAAATGAACATCTGAACTTATTCCACCTGCAAATATAGCTTGTGCACTAGTCCCTCCAGAACACAGGTGAGTGAGCTATTCTGGCAGCTGCTCCTCCGGGAGGAATACAGGTGACCCACCTTTTGGTTTGTCTGTGCAAGAGCAGCTAAGCTTTAAACAGAGTGATAAACTTTAGGGAGAGGGCATCTTTTTATCTGTGTTGTTATTTCCAGTGCTGCCTCTGCTTCAGGAGACCATATCATAGGTCACATGGAGAGGAGGGCATCACCTAATTGCCCCAAAATTATCTGGAGCACTTAGGAGTTGTTAAATGTATTCTTGATAAGAATCTGACAAAAACGGACCCTTTTAACCAGGAGGCCATCAACCAGCTTCATGGATGATGCTGGCTGCAGTTCATGCAGAGTCTGCTAGCAGTTAGATTCCTGGTATTTGTGTGTTTGTTTTCTTTTAATCTCTTGCAATCTCTTGCAAACTGGAGCTAATTTATGGGACAGTGGTCTGGGCTGAGTTTGCTGGGCAAGCCTCTATAAAATGGCTTGTCATTTTCCACAGCAGCTGTACAGTTGCTGTAGAAAAATATTCTAAGCTCTGAGCATATTTGATGCTACTGATGGGTTGCCATGGACACATCTGCACAGTCTCACGTGTCTTAGCCTTTATATTTTATTTCTATAGTTACAGGATTACTTTAGACCAGCGGTAATCAACCTGTGGATCACGACCCTTTTGGCGGTCGAACGACCCTTTCACAGGGTCGCCTAAGACCATCCTGCATGTCAGCTATTTACATTACGATTCATAACAGTAGCAACATTACAGTTATGAACTAGCAACGAAAATAATTTTATGGTTGGGTCACAACATGAGGAACTGTATTTAAAGGGCCAGAAGGTTGAGAACCACTGCTCTAGACTGAGAGTCATTCAATCTGTGCCAATTTAGTAACTGACAACACAATTCTTTTAATTGTTCAGGTTAAAACATTGGGGTTTTCTCTCTCTCTCTCTCTTCTCTCTCTCTCTCTCTCTCCTTCTTTCTCTCCCTCTCCCTCCCTTCTCTCTCTCCCTCTCCCTCTCTCTCTCCCCCCCCCTCTCTCTCCCTCCCTCTCTCTCCCTCCCTCTCTCTCCCTGTCTCTCTCTTCATACCAAATCCTTCAGAAAGTCCTGTCAGCTCTTCTCCAAAATATATCATCACCTCTACCCTATCGTAACCTGTAATTGGCTTTTGCTTGAATTGTTCCAGTATCTTCTCAACTGCTTTCCCTGCTTCTATCTTGCTTGTCCTGCTATGGCTGTTTTCTACACAGTATCAAGTGGGATCCTTTTAATGTGGAGTTAAATTATTTCCTTCTTCTATCTTAAGCTTCTCAAGGGTTTCCCATTCCCCTTAGTGGGCCATGTATGTGGAGGTTGTGACCAGCTGACTTGACCACTCTGAGAAGGGAATGAACAAGTGTGCTTGGTGCCTTGCACGGCTTTCAGATGAAGAAAAGATCATTTCAACTTCTAGACTCTAGATGGCACTCTGGGATTATGCAAAGTTTTCCTTGGCTTTCTCTCTCTCTCTCTCTCTCTCTCTCTCTCTCTCTCTCTCTCTCTCTCTCTCTTCCTCTCCCTCCCTCCCTCCCTCTCTCTCTCTCACACATTATGGGGCCCAAATTTCGCAGTCACTTCAGGCTGAGGCCTTTATGGAGCCTGAACTGAGATGATGACACTGAATTAAAAAATGTTAGCATGTAAACTATAGCTTAGACAAAATAAATAGGAAAGATTCTGGATTTCCTAAGAGAAACACTCAAATATTTGGTGTTTGAAATGTTAATCACCCGACTTTGGGGGTCAGAGTTGTGTGGGGTGGAAGAAACATCTGGGGGTTCATACTCCCCGTTGGAGCTTATGTGCACAGCTGAGGAGTGCTGGGCAGAGACTTTATCCAAAAAAGTTTTATCCAAATTCATCATATTTACAAAAAATCTTTTATTTTCTTTTGCAGCTTAGGATGAGCTCATTAATTAAGAATTTAGATACATAGATGGTCAGCAGGTTACAAGTGTGTGTGTATGTGTGTGCGTGCACTGAGGGCAGAAGGAGGCAGCTCTTGCCTTTGAAGTTCTGAGAATTAAATCGTGTGTATATACACTCATATATACACATGGTCACATATGAGTGTGTGTGTGAGAGAGAGAGAGAGAGAGAGAGAGAGAGAGAGAGAGAGAGAAGAGAGAATGGTTTCTTCATGACTCTTCAGGCAGTGAGGATAACCAGCTGAGAGCAGTTCCAGCTCTTTCGGAAGTCCAACCCCGCTCCATGCTATAAGCCCTGAGGGAGCAGCTGGCTCCTGAAGGGACCCCTGGGCCTCTCCCTCTGGAGATGCTGCCACCTTCAAGGCTCTGGGAGGACCCAGTACAGAGGCCAACAGAGTGTGTCCTGCCCCCGGTCCTCCCAGGTCTGCACCTGGCACATGTGGCAGTTGGAGCTTAGAGGGGCAGGCGATACCAGTTACTGATCGTGCATCTGAGCATGTCTAGGCGCATCAGGAGAGAAACAGTCTGCACTGTTTCTTGAAGCACGTGTTTGGTTTTCATCTTGTGAAGGAGGGAGGGCTCGGAAAGCTCCCTTTGGGCACTGTCTTTTGCCCTTACTATAATGAGTATTGAGTTCCAGCCCCATAGCTAAGGGAGTCATATGGGGCAAGTTAACAAAATGTGATGCAGGTCAGTTTCTTCATCTGAACTCTCCAAGAAAAAAAATATACTGCACAGAGTTAAACAGGCATGGAAAACTTTCTTTGAGAGTGTTGCAGTAGGGGAGAGGGACTGAACTCAACTGTGCTCAGATAAAATGTGGGTATGGATTTAAATGCTGGAGCGAGCTAATGGCCAAGAACTGGAAGATGGCAAGGGGAGGCTGGTCAAGGTGATGAGGTCTTCTGTGTTTGCTGATTGGCACTTGTAGAAGTTAGTTCCTATCTTCCCTCGGAGACTGGAAGACAGAAGTCTAGTATCTTTCTGATACTAGATTCAAAGGAATAGCTCCCAGACCCATAAGAGAAGATTTACATCTCAAAGTGGAAGGGGGGGGGGTGGAGAAATAATTTAGGATGAAGCCTTTTCTACAGTAAATGTTCTGAAAAAACAGAAAGGTCAGGGAACTAGAGTCAGAAAGAAACCTGTCTAAGTCTTAGTTGTGCTCAGATAGATATTAAAACGTTTTATCCAAATTCGTTGTATTTACTAAAGGTCTTGTTTTTTTCTTTTGAGGCTAAAGATGAGCTCATTAATTGAAAATTTAGATACAGTTCGTGGGTGGTCATCAGGTTGCAACTGTGTGGGTGGGTGGACATTGAGAGTGGAAGGAATTAAACTGAGTTCTTCCCTTTGAGGTTGTGGGGATGAAACTGTATATATACAGTATATATACAGTATGTGTGTGTGTGTGTGTGTGTATACATATATATATGAGAGAGACTGGGAGTACGATAATATATTGATGCAATGGGAATTATGTGGGCATGCAGGGGTTAAGTGGCATGAGGCCTGTAATACATGAGCAGAGGGTCTGGTAGGGCAAATGGCAGCTGCTCTGTTGTTGATTATTAGGATGTTGATTGACAGAATTCAATACTTTAGTTCCACCTAAAGACCTCTCCCATACATCATTTGGAAAAAGAAAAAGTATAAAATAATCCTTGTTTTTGAAAAGCTAAGTATATATAAATAAGATATATTGTACAAGCGCATATGTACATGGGAAAAAAAGCTAGAGGTTATATTCTGGAACCAAAACCAAGAAAGCAAACAAACAAACCACTCTTCAGAGCTTACATTCTAAAATAATACGGGCAAACATGTATACATAGAGCCTGTAACATAAGAGTGGCATCGAAGACCTATTTTCCCCTTAGTTTGTCTTCTGTCCAGAAGGTCAAAGCACAATCAAATACATGAAGTCAGTCTCTTGACCATTGCTCTGCCTGGCTCGCTGCTTATTCTGAGGCTGCGACTGTTGCCTGTATACACATATTTCTTACTTTCTTAAAAGTTGGGAGACATTTCTTGTTTCATCTTGGCCTCCCAAGAGAGAAGGGTTCAATTCTAAGCAGTGTTTGACAAGAGCTGCTAACTGTGTAGATACTTAGCCTCTTTCTCATCACTCAGTGGAGACCATGATGATTTGATGTCTGCCCTGATGTCTTTCAGAGGGCCTCCTTCAGAATTGAGTGTTTCAGAAGCAGAGGCACAGGTACTTTCCGGGTTGTTCTGTAACATTCTGAGCTGGAAGAATCCTGCATGGGAGGACCTCTGAGGGGACATTGCACTCAGGCATGAGGAGACCAACACTCTGTATCTTCCCAAAAGAATCTTGTTTCTGATAGTGTTGCAAGAGTGTTGGCTCTGTATCATGGAAGAAAAATATGTTTAAGTCTAAATTCTCCTAATTTATTATTTCCTCCTTTATATTAATTCACTCTGCTTTATACCATAAATCCAGTTGTATGATAAAATGTACTTACTCCAATTCCAGATGAATAAACACAGATTTTATTGGTATAAGTAATCCTTTTTGGTTTTAAAATATTTTCATTGAATGATCTCATTTAGTTCTTACTGCACCCTTTTATTGTTATTTTACAGAAAGTTGCTCAGGTCATTCATTTGTTGGTAAATAGATCTTAGGACCACAGGGTACTCTGAGTCCAAAACTGTGCTTGCTCTGTTAACACCATAGTGCCTATTACATTTCTAGTTTAGGGAGCAAAAGTTTAGCCATTAATTCTCAGTAGTTAATTTGTCTTCCTTTAGTAGCAAGAAATAATCTTCCGGTCACTTCCCATTCTCCCCTCTACCAATACCTGGAAACCAGTAATATACTTTACTAGGGGCCCGGTGCACGAAATTCGTGCACGGGGGTAGGGGTCGGGGGTGGTCCTTCAGCCCGACCTGCACCCTCTCCAATATGGAGTTCTTAGGGATCTCACAATACAGGACCTCTGGTTCTTAACCACTAACCTGCCTGTCCGCCCTAACCACTCTGCCTGCCTGCCTGCCTGATCCCCCTAACTGCCCTCCCCTACCGGCCTGGTCACCCCTATTAACTTTCTTTTTTAATCTTATCTCCTTCATGCACAATTGTATTTGACTTCCTTATTGGCTTCTTCCTCTCACACAGTTTTTCTCCTTTATGTAACACTTTTCCTACTGACTCATCATTTATAAACTTTCCTTTCCTCCTTATTTCCTACTTCTGTTCCATCATCATTCTTCCTATTTTTCTACTTACCCTCCTTCCCTTCCCACATTCCTTCTTTCCTTTATCTTTACTCCTGCCCACCCTCCCCTTTTCCTTCCTTCCCACCTTAATTTTTTTCTTCACTTCCTCCCTCTGACCTATTTTGCTCCCTCCCCCATTCCTTCCTTCTTCCCATTCTCCTTTCAAGCTCTACCAGCTCCCCCTTTATAACTTTTCTTCCCTCCCTCTTTTTCTTTCATCTTACCTTTGCCATACATTCTTCTCTACTTACTTCCACTGTTTTAATACCTATCTATCTACCTGCCTAATTATCCACTATCATTTATCTTTTTTTCTTTTTTCTGACTTCTACTTTTAAAATCTGTCCCCAGTACACAACTATACTTGGTTTTCATTACAGGCCCTACAGTTCCCTCATACATCCTCTTTTTAACTCTGCTGTCCACTGACTCTTTTATAAAATTCTTCCCTCCAACCTGTTCCACCTCTCCCCCACCTGGTTACTTCCCCCCAAACTCTCCCTTGGCTGCTGCTCTGCCTGCCCCCTGCCCATCTCTCCATCTTCTTGCTCCCCTGGAGGTTCACCCCAGCTCTGAAGGGAGATGGGGCCTCTCACAGGAGACCCCTGCCCCTGTGTAAGAGAAAATGGAGCCAGCGAGAGAGTGGACCCAGGAGGCATGTGTGAGAGAGAAAGGGAGCAGCTCTCCTTCCCTCACTAAAGCTTCCCTCATTAAATCCTCCAGCTGCCCAGCCAGCCCACCACTGCTGCGGCTCCGATGGGCCTGGGTGGGTCGTGGGAAACACAGGCACAGAGGCTTAGCAGCCTCCCTGCGTGTGTGCCCCTGGACCCACCCAGGCCCATTGCAGCCCCTGGGGCGGCCGGCTGGTTCCACCCCCGCATTGGCTGCGATGGGCCTGGGTGTGTTTGAAGGAGGCTTAGCAGCCTCTGTACGTGTGTGCCCCGGACACATCCAGTCTGATCACAGTCCCTGGGCCTGCCAGCTGGTTCTGCTTCCCCTGCGATGGGCCTGAGTGGGTCGCTCTAAGCCTCCGAGCGGTGTGCTCCGGGACCCACCGAGGCTGATCACAGTCCCTGGGCCGACGGGCCCCACCCCGTAGGGATGGGCCTGAGTGGGTCCCACGGAGGCTTAGCAGCCTCCCTGCGTGTGCCCGGGGACCCACCCAGGCCCATCGCAGCCCCCCTGACGGCGCTGATCCCACCCCCGCGTTGGCTGCGATGGGCCTGGGTGGGTTGCGCGGAGGCTTGCAGCCTCCGTGTGTGTGCCCCCGCGCCCCGGGACCCACCCAGGCCGATCGCAGCCCCTTGGCCGGCTGGTCCCGCTTCTCCTGAGATGGGCCTGAGTGGGTCGCTCCGAGGCTTAGCAGCCTGCATGTGTGTGTCCTGAGACCCACCCAGGCCAATCACAGTGCCCGGACTGGCTGGCTGCTCCCTCCCTCGGCTGCCGCCTCTATTTGCGGCAGAGGCCTCCAGTCTGCCCGGCTAGGCCGCTTCTTTCCAGCTCCCGGCTCCCGCCTCCGCCATCTTGACTGGACTATTTTGCATACCTTCGCTCTGATTGGCTGGTGGGCGTGGCTTACCCCGTCCCGAAGAAACGGTTAATTTTACTATTTCACTTTTATTAGTTTAGATATCTCCATGGATTTACCTTTTCAGGATAATTCATATGAATAGAATCATATAATATGTGACCTTTTATGCCTGGCTTTTTATTAGCAAACTAGAGGTCTGGTGCACGAATTCGTGCATCAGTGGGGTCTCTCTGCCTGGCCTGTGGAATCAGGCCAAAACTGGCTCTCTGACATCTCCTGAGGGGTCCTGGATTGCGAGAGGGCACAGGCCAGGCTGTGGGACCCCACCAGTGTATGATCAGGGCCAGGGAGGGATGCAGGAGGTTGGCCAGCCTGAGAGGGACCGCAGGAGGGCTCCTGGGCATGTCTGGACCCCAGCAGCAAGCTAACCTACCAGTTGGAGTGTCTGCCCCCTGGTGGTCAGTGCACATCATAGTGAATGGTTGAGCAGCCTTAGTGTATCATTAACATATTATACTTTGATTGGTTGAGTGGACAACTGTATGACCAGACACTTAACATATTAGACTTTTATTATATAGGATTTTTTGAGCCCTCCCGCCTCCCTTGTTGTAGCACGTATAGTACTTTAGTGCTTTTTAAAAAATTGTTTAAAGTATTACATATGTCTCCTTTTCCCCCCACCAATCCCTCCCTGGCCACTCCCAACCCCCCAGGACAAACCTCTACCACCTTAGTGTCTGTGTCCATTGGTTATGCTAATATGCATGCATACAAGTCCTTTGGTTGATCTCTTACACCCTCCACCCCTCGCCTTTCTTCTGAGGTTTGGCGTTCTGTTCAGTGTTTTTCTGTCTCTGGGTCTATTTTTGTTTGTTAGTTTATGTTGTTCATTATATTCCAAAAATGAGTGAGATCATGCATTATTTATCTTTCTCCGACCGGCTTATTTCACTTAGCATAATGCTCTCCAGCTCCATCCATGCTGTTACAAATGGTAAGAATTCCTTCTTTTTACAGCAGCATAGTATTCCATTGTGTAGTTAGTTGTATCGCAGTTTTTTAATCCACTCATCTGCTGATGGGCACTTAGGCTGTTTCCAAATCTTAGTTATGGTGAATTGTGCTGCTATGAGCATAGGGATGCATATATCCTTTCTAATTGGTGTTTCTGGTTTCTTGGAATATATTCCAAGAAGTGGGATCACTGGGTCAAAAGGGAGATCCATTTTTAATTTTTTGAGGAAACTCCATACTGTTTTCCACAGTGGCTGCACCTGTCTGCATTCCCACCAGCAGTGCACCAGTGTTCCTTTTTCTCCGCATCCTCTCCAGCACTTGTTGTTTGTTGATTTGTTGATGATAGCCACTCTGACAGGTGTGAGATGATACTTCATTGTTTTTTTGATTTGCATCTCTCAGATGATTAGTGACTTTGAGCATGTTTTCATATGTCTCTTGGCTTTCTGAATGTCCTCTTTTGAAAAGTGTCTATTTAATTCCTTTGCCCATTTTTTTGATTGGATTGTTTATCTTCCTTTTGTTAAGATGTAGGAGTTCCCTTTACATGTTGGAGATTAAACCCTCATTGAAAATAACATTGGCAAATATGTTCTCCCATGCAGTGGGCTTTCTTGTTATTTTGTTGGTGGTTTCTTTTGCTGTGCAGAAGCTTTTTATTTTGCTATGGTCCCATTTGTTTATTTTCTCCTTAGTTTCCATTGCTTTAGGAGCTATATCAGTAAAGATATTGCTACAACATATGTCTGATATTTTGCATATGGATTCTTCTAAGATTTTTATGGTTTTCTTGTCTTACATTTAAGTCCTTTATCCATTTTGAGTTTATTTTTGTGTATGGTGTCAGTTGATGGTCTAGTTTCACTTTTTTTGCATGTATCTGTTCAATTTCCCCAATACCATTTATTGAAGAGACTGTCTTGACTCCATTTTATGCTCTTGCCTCCTTTGTAAAGTATTAATTGAGCATAATGGCTGGAGTTGATTTCTGGGTTCTCTGTTCTGTTCCATTGACCTATGCATGTATATACATTCATTACTGGACCTTCAGGTTGTTTCTATCTTTTGGCTATTGTGAATAGTGCTTTTTTATGCTAAATCTTATAGAATACCTGCATTGATTGAGTGGGAGCATAATTTTGATTTACCCCCAAATATATAGGGATGGTTACTAGAATAGCATATTTTTATGATAAAGAAATCAGTGTTAAACAATGTCATATTTGCTATCCGTTCGTGTAGATCCTGAAATGATTCGACTCACTGAACTCTGGATATCTTTAAACATCTCTACATTTTAGACATTGAACCATTTTGTTTCTGTAGTATTGCTCCCCAATAAGCAACACATGCCTTAAAAGCTTTTTTCCTTCCAATGATAAGAATTTGTTTTCGGAAGAGGAAATCAAGTCCCATGGAAGTATGAGGACGTGCCAAGGCACGCTAGTGGTCTGCCCTTTCCCTGTGACCAGACTGGGCTCTGTGCCACGTGTTGATTTTCCTAGTCATGACTCTGGGTTATTAAGAACAAGTACCATGGCCCTAAATGTCCAATGGAGGATGCCATGTGTGAATTTTTAGAGTAGAAAATGAGGCCTTGTTGTTAGGAGAACTGTGCTGGGAGAGCAGTGGGCAGCTCAGTGGAACCTGATTATGCTTTGTCACGTGGGAAGAGCAGTCCGATGGGCCGCCTGACCCAGGCAGCAGCACCATTAAGCTGAATTTTGAGTTTGTGGCTCTTGCTATTGGACTTGGCTTTCAGAACCCTCACTGGACTAATTTTCTCAATAATAGGAAAGCTTGGCAGGCAATGACATAATGATAGAATATCTGCTTTTCTTTCTCCACTCTCAGCTCACCCCAGGAAAAAAAAATGAGTAATGTGAGAAGCAAATTTTCCTATGTAAAGACTGTCCTATTATTAAAGCCCTCCAAGGGTGATAAATCATAATAATTCACAGTTCTGTTAAATCAAGAATTGCCAATAGAGATCAGCTACTGCTTAGCTATGTGTCTCTTCCTAATCACAGCTATATCCGACTGAGAAGGACGAAGGTGTCCAACACTCAACTTATGGATAAAAATCAACAAAATGAATGGTCATCATTTAATCTCAGTTAATAAGTCAACCCAGTTTTGCATGATCTACTTAAGTGCTTTTAATGACCATAAGCAGTGACTTGTCATCTGTGGGCTGAAGTTGATGAGGCAGATATTTTCCAAGTTCTTACTGACTATTAAAATCACATTACAACATTAATGTAACTTGTTTACTTTATTTCTTCTGGGAATAACTGTAAAGCTAATTTTGTTAACTATCTTCTAAAAAAAAAAACATGCTGATACACGTAACAGTTCCTGATGATTCATTCACTGTAATTGTATAGATATTTATTTGGAAACATTTCCCGTTTTTGTAGGTAATAGCAAAATGTTTCTTCAGGCCAGTGGAGTTAGCAATAATAATTCGTAGAGAACCCACATCAGCCCTTCGTGACATTTTTTTTTCATGTACAGGCTTCCCGTTCAGTACATTGGATTAAGATTGTCAAGAGCAAACATTTACTGGAAGCACATTAATTAAGCATGTCATTCATCGCTGCAGGAGAATTTTAATTGAGTTCTGCAGAATTCCAGAAGGTAGGTAGCTGGCCAAACCATTGCTCCTCTTCACTCTGTTCGATGATGAGGTGCTTATTACACTGCTTCTGCACTATATCTCTGATGCCCTCATTCTCCACTAAGTCTTTTTCTTACAGTCATTCAGGACAGTCATTTGCACAGTTAACCCAAACCCACTCAGTTAAGTTCTGTGTTGTAGAGCGCATTCTGCTAAAGCCATCTTTAGAAACTCTTTCAGGAGGTCTGTTAGTCTGGTTTTGACAACCTATGAACAAAGCCATTTCTATTGTTTTTCTGTCTTTGCTTTTTTTGCTGGAGAAATGGACAAGTTAGTGTATTTGGTGGCTGAAGATCTTAATGGAATTGCATTTATGAATAATACTTATATTAAGTTATTTTGCACATGGTATTCTGATAGACCAGTTTCTGTCTGACTATTGTTACAGTAAAATAAATTTTTTACCCAAAGGACAGATCCTAACTACAAAGTTAGATTAAGTTTATTTGATGAGGTAGGAAATTAGTGCTCTCTGCCTCTCTATAACAGTGGCTTTTTGAAAAATTTATAGTAAGTCAGTTATAGAATTTATTAACTTTTCAGATTAAGATTTATTACATTTATTAAGACTCCAGGAAAGAGATTCAATAAGTATGTAAAAAAATAAGAACCTTTATGGTTCTGATATAGATGGTACCCAGAACTTACTAAAAGAACTATTATACCTACAACTTCATGATTTAATAGTAAATTGTTATCAATTGCAATTTTTTCTTTCAGAAATTTCAATATTGTTTATTAATTTTGGGCATCTGCTCCTGATATTTTTCAATCATAGTATTTTTATTAAAAGTCAGTTTTTTGATCACTTAGCTTAAATCCTAAAATTCTCAAGTTGTACTTGCCTCTGTGTAATTGTGAAATTAAGAAAAAAACAAAACAAAACAGCCTTACTAGATATCTTAGAACGAATCACGTCTGTTTTAAACTTAGTGAAGAAACAATGTTAAAAAATAAATAAAAGTTTCAATGTAGTTCCTGGGGGCGGGAAGAGGTCATGTGTAAAAACTCAAATCCAGGCTGTTAATTATGTATTAAGTGAGACTCTCAATCCACAGTGCACAGGTAACATCAAAGCTCCCAAGTAAAATGATTTCTTTTTAGCATTTAAGTAAGATTTTTATCTGATTCTATCACAGTCAGAGGCTGAAACAAAAGCAGTTTAATAAGCACCTCATCACTGAAGGTCAGGCCCCTAACAAAGCCTTAATTAGCATGTGGAACATCTTAACATTTGAAAAACCTATGAAATACTTTTTGTGTGTGTGCCAGTTTGCTTATCTGGGTAAAAGAGAGCAATAAACATCTTGCAACTGAAACGTAACATGTATTTTGCTTCTTGTAAGTTTTAGGTATTTTCTGTGTTCACAGTTTCTCTGCTGTTAGAATTGTGTCATAGTGGGAATGGTGACGAGAACCAATCATTACCATGAAAGTAAAGCCAATTTCAGATTTTTTGCAGGAGCCATACACAGTAACTGCATTCAGAAAGCATATGGACATGTGAGTTTGTAGGTACATATAGGTTGTGTTTTTTTAAAAATTTTGTTTTGTTGCTTAAAGTATTACAAAGATTATTGCATATGTATCCCCTTCCCCCCCTTCCCCCAGCCTCCCCTACCCCCACTCCTCCGTGTCTTGTGTCCATTGATTATGCTCATATGCATGCATGCAAGTCCTTCAGTTGATCTCTTAACTCCCCTCGCAACCCTCTCCAGCCTTCCAGCTGTAGTTTGACAGTCCATTCAATGCTGTTCTGCCTCTGTATCTATTTATGTTCATCAGTTTATAATGGTCTTTATTATCCATAAATAAGTGAAATCATGTGGTATTTTTCTTTCATTGACTGGCTTATTTCACTTAGCATAATGCTCTCCAGTTCCATCCATGCTGCTGCAAATGGCAAGAATTCCTTCTTTTTTTTACAGCAGCATAGTATTCCACTGTGTAGATGTACCATAGTTTTCTAATCCATTCATCTGCTGATGGGCACTTAGGCTGTTTCCAAATCTTAGTTATGGTGAATTGTGCTGCTATGAACATAGGGATGCATATATCCTTTCCGATTGGTGTTTCTGATTTCTTGGGATATATTCCTGGAAGTGGGATCACAGGGTCAAATGAGAGTTCCATTTTTAATTTTTTGAGGACACTCCATACTGTCTTCCATAGTGGCTGTACCAGTCTTTATTCTCACCAGCAGTGCAGAAGGCTTCCTTTTTCTCCACATCCTCTCCAGCACTTGTTGTTTGTTGATTTGTTGATGATAGCCACTCTGACAGGTGTGAGATGATACCTCATTGTTTTTTTGATTTGCATCTCTCGGATGATTAGTGACTTTGAGCATGTTTTCAAATGTCTTTTGGCTTTCTGAATGTCCTCTTTTGAAAAGTGTCTATTTAATTCCTTTGCCCATTTTTTGATTGTATTGTTTATCTTCCTTTTGTTAAGTTGTATGAATCCCCTATAAATGTATGAGATTAAATCCTTATCAGTGATAACATTGGCAAATATGTTCTCCCATGCTGTGGGCTTTCTTGTTGTTTTGTTGATGGTTTCTTTTGCTGTACAGAAGCTTTTTATTTTGATGAAGTCCCATTTGTTTATCTTCTCTTTAGTTTCCAATGCCCTAGGAGTTGTATTGGTGAAGAAATTGTTTCGGCATATGTCTGAGACTCTACTCCAACAAACTAGACAACCTGGAGGAAATGGACATATTCCTAGAAATACACAACCTTCCAAAACTCAATCAGGAAGAATCTAAAAATCTCAATAGGCCAATAACTATGGAAGAAATTGAAGCAGTAATCAAAAAGCTTCCAGCAAATAAAAGCCTGGGGACAGACAGCTTCACAGGGAAGTTTTACCAAACATTCAAGGAAGAACTAAAACCTGTCGTCCTGAGACTATTCAAAAAAATTCAAGAGGAAGGAACATTTCCAAGCTCATTCTATGAAGCTAGCATCACCCTGATACCAAAACCAAATAAAGACAACACAATGAAAGAGAATTATAGGCAAATATCCCTTATGAATATAGACATCAAAATCCTCAACAAATTCCTAGCAAATCGGATCCAGCAGTACATCAGAAAGATCATACACCATGACCAAGTAGGATTTATCCCAGGGATGCAAGGATGGTACAATATCCATAAATCAATAAATGTGATACATCACATAAAAAAATTGAGAGAACAAAACCACATAGTCATATCAATTGATGCAGAAAAAGCATTTGAAAAAATCCAACACCCAGTTTTGATAAAAACTCTCAGCAAGGTGGGAATAGAAGGATCATACCTCAACATAATAAAAGCCATATATGACATACCCACAGCCAACATCATACTCAATGGGCAAAAACTAAAACCATTTCCCTTAAGAACAGGAACAAGATAGGGATGTCCACTTTCACCACTCCTGTTCGACATAGGACTAGAAGTATTAGCCATCGCAATTAGACAAGAAGAAGAAATAAAAGGCATCCAAATTGGAAAAGAAGAAGTAAAACTGTCCTTATTTGCAGATGACATGATATTGTACATAAAAAACCCTAAAGACTCAATTAAAAAACTATTAGACTTAATAAATGAATTCAGCAATGTAGCAGGATCCAAAATTAATGCTAAGAAATCTATGGCATTTGTATACACCAATAGTGAACTTACAGAAAGAGATACTAAAAAAGCAATCCCATTTATCATTACACCAAAAAAAAAATTAAGATACCTAGGAATAAACTTAACTAAAGAGGTAAAAGACCTCTACTCAGAAAACTACAGGACATTGAAAAAAGAGATAGGGGAAGACATAAACAGATGGAAGAACATACCATGTTTATGGATTGGTAGAATCAACATCATTAAAATGTCCATACTACCTAAAGCAATCTATAAATTCAATGCACTTCCCATTGAAATACCAATGGCATATTTCACAGACCTAGAACGAACTCTCCAAAAATTCATCTGGAATTAAAAGGACGCCGAATAGCTGCAGCAATCCTGAGAAAGAACAAAGTAGGTGGGATATCAATACCAGATATCAAGCTATATTACAAAGCTACTGTTCTCAAAACTGCCTGGTACTGGCAGATAGATCAATGGAATAGAATAGAGAACCCAGACATTGACCCAAACCAGTATGCTCAATTAATATTTGACAAAGGAGGCAAGAACATACAATGGAGTCAAGGCAGTCTCTTCAATAAATGGTATTGGGGAAATTGGACAGCTATATGCAAAAAAAATGAAACTAGACCACCAACTTACACCATACACAAAAATAAACTCAAAATGGATAAAGGACTTAAATGTAAGTCGGGAAACCATAAAAATACTAGAGGGATTTAAAGGCAGCAAAATCTCAGACATATGCCGAAACAATTTCTTCACTGGTACATACAGGTTTTGAGTCACAAAGTACAATATGCATACCGGAGGCTGCGGGAATGACTTCAAACGTCAGGGCTATTTTGAGTGTATTTTATTTCTGACAGCTCATTTTAACAATCCGGTATAGCTCTGTTTGGTTTACTTTTCAGGGTCCTTTTTGTCCAAGTTTGGCTTTGCATGTTATTTGAGAGGTCCTTAAACTCTCTAACCCAACACATTTTGTAAGTGGCCTGTCAAGGGCCCTGAAACCAGTACTATTTATTTTTTAAATAAAAAGGCACTTTCTATTGAAAACCCAGTTCAATGCAATTTGCTATGTTAGAGCTGGGATGGAGATGGGTAAGTGACTTTTTACTTAACACTCAGGCTTCAGTTATGAGTGGCCTCTCACTTCACGATGTTTGCAGATAGAAGGCCCCTATTGGTTCTGCTAATAGCTACCTGTTTGATATTAGACAAACCACTTAACTTCTCTGGCTTTCATCTTTCCATGAATAAAGTAAATGTATGACCTTTAAGGTTCCTAAGATCCTTTTAACGCGACCTTATTGGTCTTGTGGTTTAAATTTTTTGATTTACTGTCTCTTGTTGAATTTTCTAATTTTTTCTTTCTTCAATCTTAGTATTATTTGATAGTTGCAATTTAACACATTCAGAATAGGAGAATTGAATGATGAATCTACTGTACAGGACCAATATGTATCCCTACAGGTCAGCCCAATATTCCAAATTTTTAAAATATCAATTATAATCATTCCCATGGGAATTTCAGAAGTGGTCCTAATCTCTAATATATTACTTCATTGCTCATATAAACTGAGGGTCAAAAACGAATGCATTGCTAAAAACCATCACCAAACAAACAAACTAACAAAAGAAAATGAACAAAAACTAAGGGACTGCTGGCCATATACAGCTACCTATGTACTTTATTTGTCTCATACAGTGTTTAAAATTATAGTCATGAATATTTTTAAAAAATAAATTACACATACTAGAACTTAAGAGAAAGTTTGCTTTTTGTTATATCTCTTTCAAAACAAGGGAAGAACAGGATGAGGGGTGCCAACGTGAAAATTGGCAAAAGGTACTATTCTCAAGGATTAAAATCATGTGTATACAGAAAGCTATAATTCCACAAAGAAAAACATTGAAATTTGCAATGCTCAGAAGTATATTCTAATACACTACAGGGAAGACTATTTAATTTGTGCAGGCTAGTTGTTTTTAAAGATAAAAGTTAGGCCATTGAATAACTATGAGAAAGTATATTTCAGGAAAATTAATATGTATCTTTGATGTATACAGTGTACAGATTTAAATCTTGAGCCTTATTTTAGCATCTTCAGAAGTCAGACTCCTGAGTAGTTGAGGGATGATTCATGTCCCGGATGAGACGGAAAAAAAATAAAAATTATAGTCATGGGATGGAGCATGTTATCTTCAATTTACCATGATTCTGGCTGTCTCTCTCGTTTACGCCAAGTCTGTTTCATTCATTTACATCACCTGCCTAGTGCTATAAAAACATTTGAGTTTCCATGTTAAATCACAGAACTTTTATCTTCTAGACCAGAACTCTCCAGAACTTTCTGTGTTGAAGATGCTCTATATCTTTGCTGTTTATACTGCAGCCACTGGCCATATGCAGCTTTTGAGCACTCTAAGTTTGCCTAGTGTGACTGAAGACTAAAATTTTAATTTATTTAAATAAAATGTTATTTAAGTTACTTTAAATTTTAGCTTAAATAGCCACACGTGAATAAAAAAAAAAATACAGAGAGAAAGATAGTCACATGTGACTAGTGGCTAACATACTGGACCCTACATCTAGACTGTCTATTTAGGTTAGCTATTCTGTGTAGAAGTTTGGGGGTTTAAAAATCTGTTTTGTACCGTGCCTGTATTTTTCAGTTCAAGCTGATAGTGCTTATACTCATACACACCTCTTACATTTTTGTGTGGATTCTCTGACTGTATGGGAATTCACTCCATGGAACAACAGCCATAACCCCAAATCTCTAAGTCAGGTCCTTCTCTGTCTTGAGAAGCCCCTATTGTGTAACAGGAAGAGTTTCCCACACACAGTCTTTAGCTCCATAGAAGCTCCATAGAAGCTTCATCTGGCTCAATCATTCCCTGAGACACCACTTTCTGAAGCTGAACAAAAATCTTACAGCCCAAACTGGATTTGATCTGCACTGAAGCCATTTTCGAATTGGAGGATGTTTCCCTTGTAGAGGGACTCAAGAATCAGTTTTATTGTTGGATCCAGCAAGTCTGCCTCATTTGTAGTACCTGTAAAGTCTTCTTGAAAATGGAATAATTCCCTTTTTAACACCTCTCTATTTGCATTTTATATACAGCTAAGAGAAACCAGTTGACATTTTTGATATTCTGTCCTGAAATTACATTAGATCCATCAGTCCATTAGATAATTTCCACATTACTGCAGGTGATTGTTTTGTAAAACTTTCTCTCCACATAACAAAGTTTCCTTTTTCTCTAGCTTTCAAAGCATTTCCCTTCCTTTCTTCTAAGCTCTACTGGCTAGTTCTCCTAGAGGCCTATCAGTTTTCTAACCCCTACCAAACCCCCAAATAAATAAATGATCCATGTTTTAGTGTCATAAAACAACCTCTAAAAAAATTCCCATAGATTCTATAGGTCAGGAAATTGTGTAGGGAACGGTGGGCAAGATTTTTCTCTGCTTTATGATGTCTGGCTGAGACCCCAGACATCATAAAGCCGAGAAATGGCTGAGGGCTGAGATAATTTTAGAGGCTTCAGTGTTCACGCATTTTGGCACCTAGGCTGAGAGGATATGAAGGGTGGGCTCAGTGGAGTCTACTAACTCGAGTACCAAACATTGATACTTCATGTGGCTTGGGATTTTTGCAACGTGGCATCTGGATTCTAAGATGTGTCTAGGGAGGGCTCCATCGACCAGAGAGCTAATGCTGCAAGAAAATTAGGTGGAAGCTGCTTGAACTTTTTAGATACAGACTCAAAGCCACACAGGATTACTTCTATTGCATTTTATTGATTACTAGAGAGTCAATAAAGCCAGTCCAGATGTAAGGAGAGGGGGACTAGACTTTACTTTGTAATGGGGGAAGGTAAGGTAACGTTGCAGAAGGTCATGTAAGATGGAAGATATTGTTGGGCCATCTTTGGATAATACAGACTTCCATACTGTGTCAAAATCCTTTATCAAGTTGTGTGTGGAATGGGGAACTTTGTCATAATAACTTCTGGTTAAATCCTTCAGATGTAGGACTTTGAGTTATTGCTATTCAGATAGTTTGGTGGAGAAGCCCATCAGCCAGGGACTCATTTGTGGACAAACAAAATTAGGCTTATTTAATTTACTGCGATGAATGGTCCATGTTTCAGTGGCCTATCAGGTACTGTTGGGCATTTTGGTAAGAAAGAATTGGGGGCAACTTGTAGAATGTGGGCTGTGCCGGGTAATTTTAAGCAGAGCTCAAGGGAGTCTAGTTCTGGATTGGCTGCTGTCAAAAAAGTGAGAGTAGTTTTTGTAATTTTTATCTGGAGGTAAAGAGGTTAAAGTAGGGTCACTGTTCATGGGTCAAGAAGCAGTATTGACCCATGAGTCCTAGCACCAAGGGATGTTCAGATGTTTGTGTGATTTCAGTCAGAGAGCCGTCTCATCTGTCTTGTTGCACTCTCTCATGGAGCAGCCTTGTCCAATGCTTGTTTATGTGCCGCAAAAGTCGTTTATATTTTCCTGGGAACATTAAGATCTAGCCGTCATGTGCCGAGGCTATTTTTTACTTTCTCACAAATTAAAGTAATCTTTATCTTTTAATGAATAGCCTTAGGTGTAAATAAACCAATTAGAAATTAGTCCCCAGCTGTGATGAATTCACCTTGCTGAAGTTGAACCAGGAAACCGTGGGAATCACTTCCCATCATTATCTATTGTACAACCAATAAAACAAATTGCTTTCCATTTTCCAAGCCTGGGTGTTGAGTGTTTTATTTCCTTTGGTTTCTTGTGTGTGTCGGTTAGGGAGGGAGACCAACTGAACTTTCTACTGCTAATGAGTTCAAACCTGGTACAGAATTGTAGGGTGTGGTAAGAAGCTGCAGGAAGTCTAAAGCTGTGCTTTAGAAGCTGAGAGATGATAGAGAAATTCTGGTCATAATAATTTCTGGTTAAATCCTTCAGATGTAGGACTTTGAGTTATTGCTGCATCAGACCTACTGGACAAGTACTAAATCTTAGGAAGTAGGACATACAGAAAACTTGCCTGGATGTCTGGTAGGCCTGTTTTCCCTTGTAGTCTGTGTAGGTAAGGCATACACTCTTTTCATCCCTTTCATATTTGTGTTTGGAGCATTTTATTTATTTGTTTATATTTATGCTTTAAAATTGACTTTATCAGGGCTACATTGGTTAATAAAATTATATAGATTTAGGGTATAGAATTCTATAATATATCATCTGATATTGTGTGTTCTACTCCCAAATCATCTCTCTCTCTCTCTTTTTATTCTTTCCTTTATTTTATTTTATTATTTTTCCCATTACCATGTAGGTTACAACATAAATACTAGGATTCCATCTGAAAAAAAAGTATCAATTTAAAAAATAAAAATGACATATAGGTCCTCAAAGACATACTTATTTATAACTGCAGAACCTATTATGAAATACTGCTTTGGACCTGGAGTTGATTTGATAGTGAATGAGGTCAGCATGATTTAACAGTCCCTTGACCTGGGTGAGTTTTTTAAATATAAAATTCAAAAGAACTAAGGGCAAAGGATGTGCAAACACCAGCCTGGGAATAATAGTTGTTGCTGTACTGTTGCCTGAAAACAAAACTCCTATCTGCCTTCCCAGTTCTCGTTTCTTAGAGCAGGACCAGTCCTGTATGGGTGGACAAAGAGTGATGGGGCAGGAAGGGAATCACGGCTTCCTTCTTCCTCCTGGTACTTGCAAATTCCCACTTGCAGTGTCAGCTTTCTCAGGCCTTTCATTGACTGCCCCATGCCTTCTGTGGGGCCCAGGACTCCTGCTTATTTCAGGTTTCTCTGCTCTGACCGCATGGTGTCAGAAGCCCAGGGAACCTGGAGCTTTGTTGTCATTGATGCATCAATTAATCGTTGCTTCTGAACCACGAGCAGGTCCCCTGTTATTACCTACATGCACAGAATCTGCAAGAAGAAAGACTGTGGGAGGACCCATAGGAAGATGGTTTCTTTCTTTCTCCATGTATTCATACAGGTGTACATTAATCAGAAAGTTAGGTGCTGATGGGGCAATAGATATTGGGTAAACTGAGAAGATCGGAAAGGAAGGCAGAGACTCTCTGACCAGAGGCACCAAATTGCACAAAAGAAAAGAAAGGGGTCCCCAGGTATAGAGAAGAATATAAAGGTGGCAATGGGGAATTGGGCTGAGACCCAACTGCTGCTGCTCATCATTGCCCACTTCCCGGGTCACTTGTTTCACTCTCAGACACAACTCACCGCTGGTCTCCCCAGAACCCTGTTCCGAGGCTGTGAGCATGGCTTGAAGGCAGAAAACTACCCTAAGGGGCCAGAGAGGTGGGGTGAAGCAGCTGCTAATCTTGCCGCAGGAAGTTTCCCTGGTAGAGAATCTGGAGGCCCATGCTGGCAAAAGCCTTGTGGCCAGATTCTACAGAGCAGCATCTTGCTGCTAAAAAGTTTAACTTCCATAGACCCATGGTGGGTGGAATTCTAAAAATGCCTCCTCTCCACTCTCCCCTTCCCCAAGAGTCCCTGTTTCTAGTCAATCAAACACTAAGTGCTGCTACAAAGAGCTTTCACAGGTATAATTATTGTCCCAAGCTGTTTGACCTCAAAGGAGGGAGATTACTCAGGTGAACCTGTTTTAGCCACACAGGTTCTTTAAAAGAAGAGGAAGTCAGAGAGATTCACTTCCAGGTGGGTTTGACTTGCTGATGTAACCGAAGATGGAAGAGGCCGCAAGAGAAGGAATGTGGGCAGCCTCTGGAAGCTGCAAGTAGCTCCCATCCCAAAGTCACTAAGGAAACAAGGATCTCAGTTCCACAACTGCCCAGCAAACTGAATGCTACCAACACTCTGCAGGAGCTCAGAAGGCCGTTCTTCTCCAGAGTTGCCAGGAAGAAATGCAGACCTGCTGACACCTCAGTTTCGGCTTTGTGAGACTCTGAGCAGAGAATCTAGCTGTCTGGTGCTGGACTTCTGACCTACAGGACTGCCAGCTTGCTTTGTCGCTTTATGCTGTGACATTTGCGGTAATTTATTACACAGCAATAGAGAACTCAATGAGACCTAACATTTACAGTGAGTTTCCTACAATGCTCAAGGGGATTGCAACAAGGCAGAACTGAGAAAAACACACTTTCCTTTAAAGGTATGTGTTGTCCTTGTTATTAAAGGTCTAACTTTAATATTAACACCAATGAAGTGTCTCCAATGGACAAACAAGAGGAGAAAACATAATTTCTCTGTAAAATAAGTTGGATTACATATTGACACTGCTATGTCCATGTTGTTGGGGCAAAAGGGATAATAACTCTGTTCAAGCAGATTCTTTATAGAGTGCTTTTCTTTCATTCACGCAGAGAAATTAGAGTAGAATGAAATGGTTAGGAGCACAGGTGAACTAGGATTAATACCATCTCATAAAGGTCTTGTGAAAATTAAATGACGTAAGTTCTAAATCATCACCATCATCATCTTGGGTTTCTAAATGCAAATTTTTAGGACAATTACTGACTAAATATTAGAAGAGACCTCTTTTCTTGTCAGGTCCTAGATTAAATATTAGTTCTTTCTATACATTATTACCATAAGGGGACATCAATCAAAAAAGATTTTCAATGTTAATTAGTAGTCACATATGAACGAAACTGCTTTACCAGTTCTCTAACTGGGAGGTTTCAGTCCTTGAAGTCTTGCCAAAAGCCAAACTTATCCCCATCCTTCCTCCCTTTACCCATAGCTTTAGCTTTGTTTGCACAACTTGGTCACCACTTCCCTGGGGCAAGGATTACTGAGTCCTGGTTTGCTACCCAAGATGACCAACATTCAGCTACAGCTCTCCACCCCTTATTCAATACACTGAGAGGCAGTTTTTCTAACTTGCTTCATAAAATGTTGCAAAGCAGTAAAAACGCAAACAATTTTCATGATATGGTGCAAAAATTTGGAGACCTAATTATTTCCTTCTGTTCCTTTTAATTTACACATATCATCTCTTAGGAAAGGAGCAGCCTAAACCCCATGGTACCCTCTACTCTTGGTGACAGTTTAACAAACACATCTAATTTCCGGATAAAGGAAGGATTGTTATATAGAAAATGGCAAGTCTTTGTTGAGACAGAACTGCCCGAGATTTCCTGGTACACCAAGGAAAGTCAACCCAAAGTAGATTAACTCTGACTTTATTTTCCAAGGACTTGCTCAGATTACCCTAGTTTCCGGTTTGCTTTTCCAATAGAAAGTTGGTGATATAATTTGCAGTGGAGATTGTGAGTTCCTGTCCCATGCATGTTCAATGTAGACATTAGTCAAGTAGAATGATTAACCAACTATATTTCTAGAGTGTTCACTCTATGCAGAAATCTATGTTAGGTACGTTGGAATTAACAAAGGAAGATAAAGATGAGGCATTACCTTCAATCAGCGAGTCAACAAATATTTATCAAGCACCTTTTCTCTGCCCATTGGACAAGGTAGGAGTTGTTTGTTCCCTCAGGGAGCTAATAGTTTAGCAGTGGCAAGACAGATAATAAAACATGATGTAGTGTGCGATGAATATTGTGAAGAAGGTGTCTGAGAACCCATAAACATCTCACATTCTGCCAGGAAAAGCAAAAGCAGGCAAGGCAAAGATTATGACTAGCCCCAAAGCTGATTTTTGCTAGTAGATATGTGCTGCTGAATCTGTGTTGTTTGCCCATACAGGGTTTTAAATTTGATTTAGTTGTTACGAACTTTTAAAATGCAAAAATTAACGTAATATTCAAGATTCCTAGTTCCTCTTGAAAAAAATGGAATTTCTGGCAGCATCGGGCCACTTTCTTACTGTTTTTCTGTTGTTGGACCTGCATGGTGTCACATAGCTGTTTCATGCGCTCTCCATTGTGCCATCGTCCCTGCCAATCCCTATTGTAGCTCTAATACTGAAGCTGAGGATCACTTGCCATTTATCATTTCACACCTGGGTGGCGCATTTCACTTACAAGATTGAGCTAAGCTCCTGTAGTTATTTGGGTTAGCCAACCCTGACGGCCACAGGACATGCTTACAGTGTATAAAGTTAACAGTGCATACTCAATGAGCTTTCATAGAACAGAAATGTCTGCGAGTCAGAGTAGACATAGTAGTGGTGGAAATGAGTTACATTTTTGAATGATTTCACAGAAGCAGTGATGCTTAATAGCATTTCAAATTAGGCTTGTGCCTGGTTTCTTCAGATGAAAGGATAAACTATTTATGAAGTGATTATTTGTTCAATGTCTTAGGGTTGCCAGTTGAATACAAGTCAAATTTATTGTTAATCAGAAGTTAACCAGAGGAGAGTTCTCAAGATATATATGTCCAGTGATTGCCTCCTGAAATTTTTTTTTTCTATCTTGAGATTTAGATTCATACAATCTGAATTAAGGACACAAAATGAGTGTTTGGCGAAAGTACTCTCGGTGGTTCTACTAAGCTAAAGCACATTAGAGATCAAGATAAGTGGAGGGAAAGATTAGGACTTTGAAAGCCATGGCTTAGAGTTTGTATCTGATTTGAAAAACAAAACAACACCTCAGCAACAATAACCACAATTACTGTGCCAGGCTTTATTTTAAACTAGGGGCCCGGTGCACAAAAATTTGTGCACTCGGGGTGGAGAGAGTCCCTCAGCCCGGCCTGTGCCCTCTCACAGTCTGGGACCCCTCAGTGGATGTCCTATGATGGCCCCAGTCTGCCAGGCGCCTTTTGTGTGTGTGTGTGTGTGTGTGTGTGTGTGTGTCGCCACTGGGGACCTGCCCCCAGCCGCATCTCAGGCTCGGAGCAGTCCTCCTGTGTGTGTCTACCTGCCGGGGGCCTGCCCCCAGGCACACTGTGGAGGCTTGGAGCAGGCACCCCCTCTATGTTGATCTCTCAGACTCTTGCCCGCCCCTGCATGTTGTTCTCTTTTTTGAGCGTGGCCAGGGCTGGGTGCGGCCTGCCTCCCAAGCTTGCCTACTGCCCATCTTCCTCCAGCCACCAGAAAGCAGGGAAAACCCCGTCTTGTGGTCAGGCCAGCCTTTTCCTGCTCCCTGATCCCCAGAAGGGACCTGGAAAGGCACCAAGCAGGCCGCCAACTCTTTCCCACTCACCCATCCCCTGCTGCCTTCCTTTCCCACTTTCCGGTGCCGCCAAGGGGTCTGGGGAGCTGCCAAGCAGGACCCCGGCCCCTGCAGCCTTGCTTTCCTGCTTCCCGGTGCCCCTCAAAGGGCCTGGGCAGCCACCAAGCAGGCCGAGACCCCCTGCCGCCTCTTACCGCTCCCCGATGCCCCGCAAAGGGCCTGGGAAGCCCACCAAGCAGGCCGCCTACCCTGCCACCTCTTACCTGCTTCCCGGTGCCCTCCAACCCTGCCGCTCCTTACCCGCTTCCCGGTGCCCTCCAACCCTGCCGCCCCTTACCCGCTTCCCGGTGCCCTCCAACCCTGCCGCCTCTTTCCCATCATGGGTCCTGGGTCCTGCGCTGTCCCGCCCTGCAGCCGCTCTGTGCACTCGGGAGGTCCCTCAGCCCGGCCTGTGCCCTCTCGCAGTCTGGGACCCCTCAGGGGATGCCCACCTGCTGGCGTGCCTGACCAGCCTGGGTGAGGGGCTTTAAAGCTGCCCACAGCTCCCATTGACCCAACGTCCCAGCAAGGCTGGCTGGATGCAGGTTTCTGTTCCTTTAAGCTGAGGTAACGAAACCTCCTCTGCTTCACCTCGCAGC
>PVJC01001835.1:49429-87504 GCA_004026665.1 Murina feae
TTCGGAGCCTGCCCGCCAAGGGCCGAAAACAGTATCGCTTTCGCTCCTGCTGCAACGGACGCTGCCTAAACGTTTACTCAGGTCCGTGAGTGGCGGCCGCCATGTTGGCTGGGCTAATTTGCATACAGCCGCTCTGATTGGCTGGTGGGCGTGGCTTACCCTGTCTCAGAGAAACGGTTAATTTTACTATTTCGCTTTTCTTAGTTTAGATACTGTGCATATAAGAAACTCATTTAGTTTTTACAACAGCCCTAAAGCAGGTGTCATCTCCATCCCCAGAGAGGCTGAGTAAATTGCTCAAGTCAGAAAGCTAAGGTAGGAGTCAACCCAGGCAGTCTGGCTCCTGAGCCCTTCTTAACGACCATACTAGTGGGTGGTGAGCTATAAAGTGATCTTCAAGGAGAGTGGCCAAGTGAGAAAATGAGGGAGCTACTCTGTGCAAGATGGCTTGCGGTGAGGAAGATGGAGGAGACAGGAAGATTTAATGTGGTTCTTCAGGTTAATGTTTGCATCCTTGCCATCTGGGATTTCACCATAAGCCTGTGATGGCTTCACAATGATCTATGCAACTTCTATTGTTTAATAAAAAATGAGCATGATTTTGAGGTATACTTTCTGTGCTCATATGTATCACAAATGGCCATTAATTTCCCTTAATTGTTCTTCTAATGAATCATCTTGGGAAAATAAGACCATCAATCCTTTTTTACTTTAACCACTTACTCCAAACCCACTTTAAGAAGACTAGTGACTTGAAGGAAATATTCTCTCATGGCCTCATCCTTCAACTCTCATTCTTTATTGTTAGAAATGCACACCACTCACAATTTCTTACTTTACTCAATAAGAATAGAGTTGGCTGGGGAGAGGGGCTCACAGCGAGCTATAGGTCACCTCTGAATCAAGGCTAGCCCCCAGTTTCTATCCCAGCATGCTCCATTGAAGCAGCTGCTTGCCTGCTGAGTTTCAGAAACTACCTTCCTCTTTATTGCTTCTGGTGCTTGAAGCTATTAATCATCAGGAGGAAAATGTCAATTTCATTAGAGACAACAGTTCTATAACAGCGATATTCTTGTTTCAGAGCAGTAAATACAATATATTTGGGCATATTTGTGTGAAGAAGATTCAAGCCAAATTGATCACAGGTTCTGAAATGAATATCCAGGAAATTCACTCTTGCCAGAGAGGAAGGAACAGGGATAACTTTTATTTTCTTTTATTTTTCAAAAGAAGTTTCCATTTATTCACAATATTTGACAGAAGGGAAAACAGTGCTGGTTTTAAAAATTGCTTTGACTATTGCAATATATTTTCGAGGGCAAATTTATTATGCTTCCATTTTAGTCTGAATGTAATAATCATTAAATGTGCATAAAACTGGCAAGGAGATTGAAATGATAGCCACAAGCCATTTTTCTCTTCACCATTATCCTTCCTACTTTATAGAGTAGTGGGTGTGGGTTCTGTGCAATGATATTCATAGGCAGCAAGCAGTTGGAGAGGACAGGAGGAATTTTCTATCCCAAAAGCTCTTCCAAAAAACCTCAAATAATCACTAAGGTGCTACTTATCTGCACACATGCCTGAGCACTGATTAAAAGCTCCCAAGCCACATTTACCCTTGGGTGTGACCATCTCTTTCACAGACATTGATTCTGAGAGGCAACTATATACAGAATACAGGGTAAGTAACTTGGATGCAGCTAAGGTTGAGCTCAGATTTAATTCTGTTACATTTTCATATGAAGCATGTCCAGCACTGTGCCTGCATATCTGTCTGCCAAGGATAAGAATTCCCAGGTAGCAGTATAAGAATAACAAAGAAAGAAAGTGGAAGTAGGAGTGCTGTCCTGTATAATTTTCCTCAGTAGTGTCCATTTGTCTTTTTAACCATTTACTCCATTCATATCTGCCTTGCTTCGTGGCATTGTGTGTGTGTGTGCACGTGCGTACATGCATGAATGTTTGTCTGAACTAGGATCATGAAATTCTGACAGCTCAGGAAACTGGTACCAATGAAGGGAATTACATTCTGGGAGGCTCTCTCTGAGATTAAGGTACTTCACCAACAGCATGCTGTTGGTTCTGTGGACAGGTGCTTCGTAATTTCTCTCTAAAACGTTTTTTTTTTTTTTTTTTTTTTGTTGCCATTAGGCAGGTTTTCTCTGTGAACTCCTGGAAAGAATTTCTTAGAATCTCTTTTTTGAATTCAGATCATAAGATAAAAAGGAAGCGTGTGCATGTTTGTAAAGGCATAACTCCGATAGGAAGGCATTTTATATTTTCCTTTTCTTCTCTTCTTTGATCATACCTAGCTGCTCTTTTTTCCAGACTACCCTCCTTTTCAGACTTCTTCCTCTAAAATTTTCTTTAGAAGCTGCTGCCTTGACTCTAGGCATGTGCTGTGTGAGGACATCTCATGCCTGGTTTTCTGATGCACAGCACAGGCAGGAACTAGCTAGCTCACTGCTAGTACAGGAGTGTGATGATTCTGACACTGCCCTTATATCTGACAATAAAGAAAAGGAAAACCCTAGGGTGGCCAAATAATTCCCAATATTAAATGATGTTTACAAATATAATCTTGCCTTGGTAGAGCAGAGAGCCAACTTTGGTTGAAAGGGTCCTGTGTACATGGCATTACCAAAGCTGCTTACAGCACCAGTGGGTCGGGGCTCTGGATGGCACAGCAGCCACGCACTGAGCCTGAAGTAGATAAGCCTCGAGAAAAATCAATGGTGCTGGTGTGAAAAAGATAGATCTGTCCTCCCTCACACGGAAACCTGTGCTTTTCTATTACAGTGGACTGAAGTGGCAGAATCACTGTGGTGAACTAATAAAAACCCTTGGTAGAACTGTCTGTTTCTTAAATGCATTTGCCTTTGCCTGTTTGTTATGTGCCACATCTTAACAAAACACACAGTTAATCATATATATATATATATATATGTATATATGTATATATATATGTATATATGTATATATATATATATATATACACACACACACACACACACACACACACACACACAAGCCCAAGTGACTGTTCAACTGTTTGACCAGTAGCTATGACATGCACTGATCACCAGGTGGAGGACACTCAATGCACAGGCATGGAAACATGGAACAGCCTGATGAATTTCAGAGAGAAGGGGGAATGGGGAGTGCCAGAAGAGATTAACCAAAGATCTTCTATGCACACTAGAGGCCCGATGCAGGGATTCAGGCCTATGGGAATCAGGCTGAAACCGGCAGTCGGACATCCCCCGAGGGGTCCCAGATTGCGAGAGGGTGCAGGCCAAGCTGAGGCACCCCACTGGTGCATGACTCTGTGCACGGGGCCTCTAGTAAAAAAATAACCTTAGCAGATTGTTGCAGGTAACGCGGTATAAACTCATTGTTAGCAAGAAGAACAGTGTTTCTCTACTGGGGGACACAGACACAGGCTGCTTTTGGCCACTGTTTCATCACCTCTGTGAATTGCCCCTTGATGATAGTGAGCTCTTTATGATGACTTTTAAAATAAATACATATCATTCTTTTCATCAGAAGGGCACTTGGGACTGTTCTGTACAAAAGGATCTCAGTTCAGTTTAAAGAGCCAGGTAGTAACACCAGATGGGAATACTTTCATCTCCGGTTTCTTTTCTTGAAAATAACAGTGAATGAGCCTGCTTCTGGGGAGTTAGACTAAATGATCTACTGGCATGAATACAGCAAAATTGATGCAAGCAATTCCCAGACACTTATCCCTTCCCCACCTCCTGAAATGAAAATGAAGCAAATCAGCAGGCTGGGATTTTGAGCCCTGTTCTTATTTCTCTCATGACTCAATGTGACCAAGCATTATAAAAATATGAACAAATTAGTAATATGCATAAGACTGCAAGAGAGAACATTTCCCTCAGATTTATTGAGGTATAATTGACAAATAAAATTACAATATTTAAAATGTACACCATGATTTGCTAGACGTATGCACTGTGAAAAGATTCCCGCCATTGAGTTAATTAACTCATCTATCACCTTCCATATTTACCTTTTTTTTGGGGGGGGGCAGAGGGAGAAGACTTAAGTTCTACTCTGTTAGCAAATTTCAATTATACAATAATACAGTGTCATCAACTATAACTACATATGCAGACCTCACTTGTCCATATCTGAAAGTTTGTATCTTTTTACCAGACTCCTCTCTACCCGTCCCAGCCCCTGACAACCTACATTCTACTCCCTGTTTCTGTAAGTTTTATCAGGTTTTTTTTTTTTTTCACCATTGATGTGCTTGCCATGGGTGCTAACCCAGATAATGCTATCGCAGTTTGGAAGGACTGATACATTTATGGAATTGTTTTCTAATTGTTTTCATTCATATCAAAGGCCAGAGAATACAATGTTTAACCTCCGGTTTAGCAATAAAACAAAATCTACATTGTATTCCAGCCCTGAAATTTGTCTTCTGAGACCCTAGGCAAGTCATTTAATTGTTATGACCCAATGAAACAAAGAACCCAAGATACAGAGCTGCTATGAAGTCTGAGTGAAACGATACATGTAAAGTGTTTAGTTCCGTGCCTAGAATTTAGTAAGTATTTGCTAAACAATAGTTCTTACAGCTTATCTCTACTATAGGGTAACTCCATGCCCTAAACAACCTCTCTGAATAGGTAGAGAGTAAAAGTGCATGACAAGTTCCACTAGTTAATGAGAATTAATTAATGGGGAATATTTCAACTAAATTAATAAAAAGACTGATCTGTCAATTTTTTTAAAAAAAGTATAGATTTGAAACTTTAAAACTCACATTAGTTAGAAATATGCTAATAAAATATTTAATACAGTGTCTGTTTTAAGAATAGATAACAATAATTACTATGTCAAGGCTGATTAAATAGTATTCTTTCTTACTTGGATCCATGCATAGTATAGGAACTAGTTAGTTTACGAATAATTTTAAAAAATCTTGCCATTCTGACTTATGGAAGCAAGTCTCTAACCAGGAATCTGGGTAGAACAATAACAAGAGAAGTTTAACCACAAGAAATCAAAGACCCATATGTGGCAGGGGTGAGTTGAGTCTTAGTTAAAAATATCCACATGTTCCTAATATATGAAAGCCAAGAAATCTAATTAAATCTTGATTCTCACCCATGAGAATTCTCACCTGGGTGCCTGGCGGATAAATTTATAAGCTAGCTGTGTAGCAACACTTCCTTGATCCATGGTAGTTGGGACAGCTGAGAGCCAGGGAGGGAAGGGGCAAGTATGTGCGGCTGCAGGGACACCCAGCCCTGCCCTCAGGAAGCTCAGAGTCCACCTGTGAGTAATCCTCTTGTGCATTCATTCCTCATGCCATTCCTTCCTCTGTCTGCTACCCACACTTCTCATCATTCGCAACTCAGATCTCATCCTCTTTGCCAAGATTTCCCTTGCGTGATTATGTCACCTTCTCTTCTCTCTGAGTTTACAGAATGCCTAGCACACACCTCTGTTGAAGCGGTATAACAATTTTAAATTCGTTTAGGAGCCCATTTCTCCCCTGAAAGGTTATTTCTTTTAGGAAAAAAATCTATGCTTTCCTCATTATTTTCTCTAGTCCCCAGCACAGTTCCTGACACACAGTATTTCCCTGGGAAACAATGACTACATTAATAAGACATTGTGTCCCTTTAGATAGGTAAATGCTCACTTTTTATCTTGCTGATATTAGTTTACTCATTTTTTATTTTTTTCTGTTCATAACTAGTACAAAGATAAATGTTACTCAGGCTTTTATGAATGATAAATTCTGATGTTTGATTCCAATCAATAGGTATTGTAAAAGGTATGAGGAGGATGAGCAGTGATGAAATATGTAGATCATATGCAAAAGCTATGTGCAAAATGAATACGAAAATGGAATTCATAACTGTAAGTAAATGTGCTTAAGATGAATTAGCTGCTCAACCATTTAGGTTTTAGAATCTTAAGAATTAGATTTTGCTTTTTTCTACGCTAACCTTCTTCACACATTTATATTCATAACATAAATATTTATTTTCTTAAATGTTTCCTTGAACATCTAGCATAAAAATGCATCACTTTGAACAAAACATTTGTACGTTATTGAATTTAAATTGGCACATATTTCAGAGCTAGCTATTAATGTCATGACAATATTTATCTTTCTTGATGCCACATAAATTCATTTCTATAACAATGTGAAATTTATTAGTACTTTAATGCTAACCAGTTTTGTCATGAGGGTCTTTGCATAAATGCTTGCCTATTTATCAGCATCAGCAATCATTCTCCAAATATGTGCAAAACTCAAAGCTTTAGAAAAATGGGACGTTCAAATATACATCATTCAATATATGAAGGCAGAGAATAGTCCACATGTATTTTTCCAAATAATTGCTACAGAATTAGGCATGTCCTCTATGACTCTACTGAGAGAAGGTCCTTCACAGCTGGTGACTGGCTTTCTCTGGACTCTGCCTCATGCACCTTTTTCCTTCCTTTGCTGATTTTGCTTCATATCTTCTCACTAATAAATCACAGCCATGAATACAACTGTAGGAGTGGACTTGGGGAACCTCTGACATAATATATTTTTTTAGTGGAATTGAATCTGGTCCTTCCATATTATGTCTCCATTATGAAAAAAAAAAAGCAATATTTGCTTACTATTTAGTCAATTTCATTTTTTCGTTAGCAAAACCTGAACATTTAGGCTTAATTGTGCTCGGACTTGTATTCAGTTATTGTGTAATAGATATGACCTTGGAATTGGTTTAGCTACTTCTTGATGTGTGATAAGATAGAAGTGAAAGTTGAAAATTTTCTGCAATGCAAGTTTCATCCAAACCAGTTTGTACTTTTATTTTTCAGCAAGTTGTGCATCTAATAGAAGTCTTTTAGTACTCTTCTGCTATATTAAGTGATCAAATTTATTTGCAGTTATACTTTTATTATTAATTTTCCCTCAAACTTTTGTGTTTATTCATTCATCCATTATCTTCCTCCACAAATATTCATTGGTGATGATTCACAGTTAGATAGGACAGACACAAACTTGCCATGGTAGACTTTCCATCTAGTAGTGAAGAAAGATGTGTGATAAATATGTGGATGTATAGGCTTTGAAAAATAATGTTTTGGTAGAGTTTAGCTCATGGAGTGGAGGATTCCTGAGGTTAGTCTGGACAGAAATGGTTATCTCCTTGTGTAGGGGACTAAACGCTGGCCCCTTAAAAGACATGCCCACTAAAACTGCCATTAATAGAGGATGCCTGGATGATTAGAAAACTTAATTAAGGGAGGTCAGCTCTTAAAGCACAGCCTTTTCTAATGATACCAAATCTAAGTGAATGAAGAAATGTAATCTTTAAATCAGCAAATTTATGTGCTTTGTTTCTAGGGTAAAATGTGTGTGTGTGTTCCTCTAAGTACAAAACAGTCTTTAAATTGACACAGTTAAAAAAAAATTGACATAGCCCTAGCTGGCTTGGCTCAGTGGATAGAGTGTTGGCCTGAGGACCAAAGGGTCCCGGTTTGATTCCAGTCAAGGGCACATGCCCGAGGTTGCGAGCTCAATCCCCAGTTGGGGGCATGCAGAAGGCAGCCAATCAATGATTCTCTCTCATCATTGGTGTTTCTATCTCTCTCTCCCTCTCTGAAATAAATAAAAAAATATTTTTAAACATTGACTTAATTTGGGGTGGGACAAATAATGCCAAAACCATTCCCCTGCCCTGCCTCCATGAAACATCCATGTCCTAATCTCAGGAGCCTGTGAATGTGCTATTTTACATGGCCCATGGGGATTTTCAGGAAATCGAAGGTTACAGATGACAAAATAGGGAGGTTATTCTGGGTTATTTGTTTTGGCCCAATCTAATCACACCGTCCTTACAAGCAGATATATTTTCCTCTGGCTGAAATGAGAGAGATGAGATGAAAGAAGAAATCAGAGAATTCAAGAGTGAGAAGGCTTTAATGCCACATTGCTGGTTTTGAGATTTAGGGGGCTACCGTTAAGGACTTGAGAGGGAACAGCCCTGGCTGACAGGCAGCAAGGAAGTGGGACCTGAGTCTTGCAACTGAAAGGAACTCATTTCAGCCAACAACCTGAGTGACCTTAGAAGTGGGTTCTTCCTTCGAGTTCCTAATAAGAAATGCAGCTCTGTTGACACCTTGATCTTAGATATGTAGAGGCTTGTTGGCCTTCTAACTTACAGGGTTTAGAAATAATAAGAGAGCCCTAACCGGTTTGGTTCAGTGGATAGAGCATCAGCCTGCGGACTCAAGGGTCCCAGGTTCGATTCCGGTCAAGGGCATGTACCTTGGTTGTGGGAACATCCCCAGGGGGGAGTGTGCAGGAGGCAGCTGATCGATGTTTCTAATTGATGTTTCTGATTCTCTATCCCTCTCTCTTCCTCTCTGTAAAAAATCAATAAAATATATTTAAAAAAGAAATAATAAGAGAGTATTTATTGTGTTAACTGATTGAGTTTTTGATCATTTGGCACAGCAATAATAGAAGAGTAAGGTACTAGACCAGTCCTTTTTAAACTTTTATTTTCTTTTATTAAAAAATTTTCAAGTTGGTCTAACTTACAGATAACCATCAACATTAGGTCCAGGACATCCTTACATTTGAGGGATATTGACAGCTGTTAAGCAGGCAGTTGCTGATTTTAATATTCCTTGTATGTTCACTTCTTAGAAAATCAAATTGAAGATGAACTTGTCAGGATTGATTTTTATAGTTTGGATTAAAATCCTTTATTAAACTTAATATGTTATGTGTTTTCTGACACATTATATTTTTCCAGTTATTTCTCTGAATAGCAGAAGCCCCCAAATGCCAAGTGTCTAATCGCCCCCTGCCAGTGAGCAGGGGAGGCCTCTGGCTAGCAGTGTGAGCTTCCTTTCACAGGAAGCAGTGGGTCCAGCCCGCTGGCTCCTGCCGAGGGGCCCCTTGAGATGCTCTCCTTTTTGTTAACAATAAAGTTTGCTTACTCTTTATGGAACGGCACTGCAAGAGCAGGAAGGGAGGGCAAGCCAGTGTCCTGCGCAAGCAATTTCATGCGGTTGTCATTAATATTAAGGAAGTAAATGTTGGGTTTCATGCTGCCATGGATTCAAAATAAAAATAGTCTGTCTTGTCCTTGGAGAATAGAAATCTGTGCCTTATTTAATGCTGAGAGCATGGCAAGGTGACACATTGTCCCTCTTTGTGAAATCTTCCTGCAAGGGTTATTTGCCCTTCAGACATGCTGAATCGCAGAAATGATTATCCTTTGGCATAACAAGAACATAAAAGGTAGGAACTCAACTGCCCCTTTATTGTTTTCTTTTTGTTGCATATTCACAGTGGGAGACAATTTAATGGTTTACCTTGCATGTGGACAGGGTATGTTCACTCTTTCTGATGATATTCAGTACAAAAGAGTCTGTGCTTTGTGCTGGGATGGCATTTGAGAGAAAACTTGAAGCTCAAAACAAATTACAGACAGATTCTCCTATTGACCTCGAGCATGGTGGTCTCTTTGTCCTCCACTCCACTCACTATCTGTATTAGAATTCAGATGTTAAGTAAAAATAGAAGAATGCCCTATGCATTAAGTGAAGAAATTAATCAGAGAAAATCAGAATTAAATAAAGCTAAACAGGTTTATATGCTGCAGGTTTTTTTCCAGAGCCTATAGATGTCAACAATAATAATAAACACACATTGAGCACTTACTATCTGGCAGGTATTGTCCTAAGTGCTTTGTATGTATTAACTAGATTACCCCTTATGACAGCATTATGCAGTAAGTGCTATTATTATCAGACTATTTTACACAAGAGCAACCTGAAGCTAGAAAAAGTAAGTAATTTGCCCAGAGTTGGGTCACCCAATTTGCAAGTTTGAGGGCTGGTCAGCTTACTTGAATATAACCTTCCTACATCCTTTTTTGCCTATATTATCTTATAAGATTAATGTTACATGAGACTTAATTTTGGAAACATTGGAGAAAGAAGCTCAAATCCACTTCTTCCACAAAGTCTGTAGTGTTTATCCTACCTTTTTTTCTTTTTTATCTTTTCCAGAGTCTACAAAAAATTTGTCTATATAATACAAGTCTTTTAAAGTGTATATTTTTCTAGTAGTGGTTTCTAATTATATTAACTAAGCCATTGCTCTCCTCACGCCACCTCTTATACTTTTAAAGGGTTTTCCCCACTCCTGGAAACATAGTAGATACTGAATAAACACGCTTCAGGTGACATATCTACACATATTTATTGAGGACCTATAATACGCAAGCTACTGTTGCTTTACCAATTGGTAAAAATGATAACTAAGGACCTTGTTATAGCTCAGGTGGGTCAGGAATGTCTGTCCATGCCCCTAGGAGGAGGTAGTTGATCTCGGAGAGATTTTGCTTGCTCAACAATTAGTTCATAGAGGCCCTTATAACGACTGACATGCTCTACAGGACGCATGGTTTCACCCCTGAAAGACCTGAGAAAAGCCTTTAAAAATACTCAGTTCAGCTGTAGCTGGCTTGGCTCAGAAGATAGAGCATTGGCCTGCAGGCTGAACAGTCCTGGATTCGATTCCAATCAAGGGCACATGACCAGGTTATGAGCTTGATTCCTACTTGGGGGGGGGGGGGGCGTACAGGAGGCAGCCAATCAATGATTCTCTCTCATCACTGATGTTTCTTTCTCTCTCTCCCTCTCCCTTCTCTCTCTGAAATCAGTAAAAATATATTAAAAAACATACTCAGTTTAAAGTGTCTTCATTGCCACCAGAGCCTAGACCAGCAATAAGCTTGCTTGTTCTTACGGGGGGGGTGAATGGCGATTATCTCCCCTCCCTTCCGAGAGATGACTTTATAAGGGAATGTTAGTTGAAAGTGAAAAGAGCAGAGGCAAGAAGAGAGTAAAACAACGAACAATTCAATTTCTTCCTAAAACAACTCCTGTTTCCCCTGGGGCCTCAGTGGCTGGCCTGGCATCTCAGGCCTTCTGTTTATTTATAGATTTTTACAATTTCTTAACAAGGAATACATTATGGAATGCATTTAAATTATCTACTCATGTGAGTTCCAGAGCACGTGTTATGTTTTATTTTTATTATTATTTTTTACATATGGGAAAATAAGGGAGCTTCCTGAAACCTGTAAAATAGCTTCTGTGACTTAATACAGGACGCCTTCTGAAATAGAGTGTGATTCTCAGGCAGGACTTCAGTGAGGGAGGAGAGGCTCAGCTGGCAACCCTTTGAAATAAGATTGAAAGACAATAATCGGACACCAGTGGTTAAATATTTCATACAAGAGTAGGAGAGCAACACAGCTATAAATTTTCCATGTTTGCTCAATAGCTGTACCAAGTGTGTAGCATCTGGATTGTTTTCTGTACTTTCACCTCAATATTTGGATCCTTGGATAAATGTCATTGTATCATTGCACAGTTAACCTTGTCAGGTTTTTTTTGAAGCTAATAGGCCAAAGTAATGTGAAATGATAGGGGGCATTAACCAAGGTTAAACAGTTATTACTGCTAAGTGGCATGTGGACCATTTAATGTCTGGCAAGAAGAGGAAGTGCTATTTTTTCTGGAAGGACTATCGATGGGGTGAGATTCTTCCCAGTTCCACAATGGACTATGGACAACCCCGTCATCTTTTTATGTTTCAGCTATTTTTTTTTGTCATCATAGGATGTGTACAGTTCTGGGAATTTTTTCACTCATTGCTAGAAAATATCTAGCACTATGAAAAGTATATTTTAGTTGAGGGAGATTTGAAAAAAGAAAAAAAAAACAGAAAAAAATCATTTGGTTATTACTGAAACTATGGATAGGACCAGAAACCTGCTCACTGCAGGGGAAGAGCCACTTATGGAAGGCAGGGAAAGTGTATGAGGATGGGAAGTAAATACTTTCATAAACGTTGGAAAAGCTGGGAATAGATGCAGAATAGTGAGATGATCTAGTGTGCTGATGACCACAATGTTGTCAACCCGCAGGCAGTTCTCTTGTGCTGTGCTCTATGGCTTCGTCCTCTGCACTGAACTGCCCAATGTCTTGTGTGGATGACTTTGAAGAATGCAAATAATAGATGGTGATCAGAAAAGGCTAATGTGGGAGCAAAGAAAAATGTATGTAGTGATAAAAATACAATTCAAAACTATTGATCCAGATGTGAGCCCACAGTAACGGGTAAAAGTGAGATTAGAGCTAAGAGAAATAACAAACAATCATAAAGAATTCGTGAAAGTTCAGCATGGGTGATATATTTGGCTTGACAGCAGTTTAGGCAGTATATAGCTGGATATTTTAATTGCCTATAAACTCAGTGTAGTCCAGTATTCTGTCAAAAAAGTTAAATGCAATCTTAGGTTATTTTCATGCAAGTGTATTTTTGTTCATATCAGAAGATATCATAGAACAATAATATTTACCAATTGGCAGATTATTGATAAACTATTGCACCACGAGGCATGGCCTTAAAAGATCATAATGAAGAATTAAAGTGGTAGTTCCTAAACTTTCTCAGTTTGACCTCTTTGAGGTTTTATATTTCTGTCTGACCCCTTTGAAGGATATATCCTTTCTTCACAGAATTTAAACATGTGCACAAAAATCACATATAATTTCAGGGGGTTTAACAGGTGCAGGTTGAGAACTCTTTTTTGTGTTTTTGTTTGTTAATCCTTACCCCAGGGTATTTTTCCACTGATTTTTAGCGAGAGTGGAAGGGAGGAAGAGAGACATAGAAAGAGAAACATCGATGTGAGAGACACACATTGATTGGTTGCCTTCTGCATGCATCCACACCTGTAACAAAGATATCCGCCTTTGACCAGAATCAAACCCTGGACCCTTCAGTCCTTGGGCCAAACCAGCCAGGGTGAGAACTCTTAAAGTAGAGATGACTAATAGGAGGGCAATCAGGAAGATGATGACTGTGGAAACCATGCCATATGAAAATTAGTTGATGGAATTATGGATGCTTAATCTAGAAAAGGAGAGATCCAGGCAGACATGAAGCATTCATTACAATAGCTCACTAGCATCTAGTTCTCCTTTGGGGGCTGAAATTTCAGCCCCGTCACAGCTGCGCAGCCCATGTGAGTAGTTCTGATCAAAGGACCAGGAGAGGAAGGGCTGTGGGTAACTAATAGGCTACAGTGTTTTTTTCCCGGTCTGAGACCCTCCAAGACCCTCTTCTTTACTGTGGTCATCGGGTTATATCTTCTGACTAATGTGCGGGTCTCTGAGTGACCATGTGAAGAAAACAGTCCCTGCCAACCTGTGTTTCCACTGACTAGAAATCATGGGTGGGCGTGGAAGGTACTGAACTCTTGAACTGCTTCACTAAGTATGGAAATTGTGTGCCCATAATAACACCAAGCACAACTCCCGTTTGAAAATTGCAATGTACGTTTATCTCTATCCCTTTGCAGGAATATAAAAGTACAACACACATGATTTCTGAAAAAGGGGGCTTTAAGCAGGGGACTTCCAGACAGTACGTATTTCAGTTTTTGCAGATATGTGGTCCATTCCCTGTGAAGGGGCACATGAGTTTTTCATATCTTAATTAAGACTACATAATATTCATTGCTTCCCAAAGGAAGGGAGGATTGTTGTTTACTACAGATGACCATGCCCCATGAAGGGGATTTGTCAAATAGCAGGGCAAGACCTTTCTAGCTGTCAGGGCTGCCCAGCAGTTAGGTGCGCTGAGAGCCTCCTGGGAGCCAGAAGTATCCCAACAGTGATTACATGGAGTTGGGGGACTAGGTTGGGCCTTTAAGGTCCCATTTCATGTTGAGAGTGTACAGTTGTTTTCTTCTACATTTCCGCAACCCTTTTTATTTTTTGAGACAATTTAAAAAAAAATCATAAACCATTGTTAACACCATCACAGAATTTTTGCGTAACACAGACACGTAAATATTTATGATGAATTCCAGAACATGATATAAGACATCATTACTTGGTAACACTCTTGCTTTTTGTGCGAAAGTCCAGTTTTCGGGGGCAACAAATATATTTCTGGCTTTGTGTATGAGAAAGGTATAGATAATGAGATTACTCATGAAAGTGGGAGGGAGTGTACAATGAACAGGCTTCATTAAGGAGTGGAAGCCAGTACCAAATCTGGGATCAGACACCTCCTTTTTGCCTTTTATGTCCCGTCCGCTAGACCATGTTTCTTAACATGCAGGAGAGCGAGGGCTCCCAAATCACCTGATTTAGGAGCACAGCCTCCTCATCTCCTCTCCCCAACACAGGAGTTATCACATCCTCCCTTGCATGACCCTCTTGTGGCCTGTTTTATTTGAGTCTTAAAATCAACGTACAGTGATATTCCCAGGAAAATGAATCTGGCACTACTAGATCTCGGCCGTTTTCATTTCTATGGCAAGTAAAGAAAATGAGAGTCACTGCTTCATGAAACAGGTCATGGCTGTCTGCTTGAGTCATAAACACCTTACCTGATGCTGCAGTGATTCCTTTGCCCAGAAATGTGAAGTCACGGGTTTCTGAACAAAAGCAAACCACACAAAGGTGATTTACTCGAATTAAATTTTTTTTTATTTGTGAAAATAATCACAATGGCATCAAATGCAATAAGATTATGTTACTTGTTGGTGAAACAGCTTACTGCTTTAGAGTAAATTATGATAATTTCCATTAGTGAGTATGTTGGATCTTGTGGATTTAAAAGATTGACGGAGAATGAATATTTGTATTTTAAAAAAGTATGGCATTAGTGACATGGTGGCCAGAGACATAGATTGTCTTTCTAAAAACAACGTATCTTACCGTTTCCAGCCATGTGATCTTAGACACATACTCAGTCTCTCTCAGTGGCGGTATTCTCATCTGTCAAATGGAAATGACAATTTTACCTGTACATCCTTTTATTGACACGATTAAAAGAGAAAATACATGTAAAGCCAGTCCCAATAATGCTGGATCAATATTAGCTCTTTTTTTTTGTTGTTGTTCTTGCTAGAAGCACACATTGAGTCTGCTTGGTGGGAAGCAGCGTGGTGGTAGAAGTCGTACTAGATTGGGAGTCAGCAGGCCTGTCTTTTTTCCTCGCTCCATGGAAATGCTGTGTGTCTATCCACAATGTGAAAGGAGATCATCTCACCCTCTCTGGATCTAGAATGTTTGTTTTGGTTTTGTATGATTAGATATGTAGCCTTAAGATTCTCTACTTTTTCCCAGCCATAGAAGTATTTGATTTTATGTAACTCGGCATGCTTGTGAAAACAACCTAGTCCATAGTCCTTATTAACTTTAAATATTGAAAATCACACATTTATCAATTACGCGGCTTAGGGCAGTGCATCACACACTTCAATGTGCAGTTGAATCAGCTGTGGAATTCTGGGGGCTCCTTACCTTGCAGGCTCCTATTCGGCAGGCCTGGGGCGGGTAGAGCCTGACCTTCCGCATGCGTAACAAGCTCCCAGGTCACCTGTGAAAGGGCGGAGGCCGTTGGTCTCCTCACTTTAGCTTCTCGGTTTGTTCATCAAGGTGTCAGCTGCATGAATTTAAATATTAATTCTTCTATTCTTATTTGTGGTCAAACAGTTTACAGAAAAAAATAAATGAAATAATTCAATATGCTAGGAATAAAATACCCATTCATCTCATCAGTTCAAAATGTAAAACAGTAGCTCTAGAAGTGCTACTTGACAAATGATGACACCTTTAGGACTGAAAGTGTCTTAAGTTATTGCACAGATGCTTGTGACCAGGTCTCTTTTTCTCCCCTTTGGGTCTTAAAAATTAAAATATCCATGCAATAGCCCAGTGATATTATCCTGAATATGAATGAACAGCAAAGGTGCTATGACTGGAGCAATTGAACTGTCTTGATTTATTTATCACTCAAAGTATTTCTTACTGCCAGTCTTAACCCTGGCAAAGTTTATAATCAGACATTGTCATAAAATTCACTGTGCAGTTAAGAACTATGGATAATTATCTCCTAGAAAGAATTTTGCACCTAACTTATTTTCTTTAAACTGTCAGTAAGACTGTCATGGAGAAGAAAAGTGCTCAGGGGATAAAATGAAATTAAATTTCTAGCAACTCTCTGTCTCTCAAGTTTCAAGGAGATGATGATGATCCAGTGAGAGATGGGCAGAGAAAAGGAGATTGACTTCTCAAAATACCAGATCATGGGGGGCGGTGGGGGGGGGTGCGCAGGAGTCCCTATCTATTTCGGGTTAGGAATTTTCTTCTGATTTTTCGAAGTTCTTAATATTTTTGATGATGGGACATGGAGAATGCATGTCGATGACCAGAAACATCGGCAAATTGTCTTCCTCTTCCTGTTGATCAGACTTTGAAGACAGTAAACACTGGCTTGGAGGGAGATGATGGGTTAGGTGTTCATATTTGCTAGTAGTTGGTGGCCTGCTTGTTCAGAAACCCTGAGCTCTTTATATTAGGCATGTACAGTTTTTGAAGGAAAAGTTGAACAAGAAAAATGAGTGGGAAGTTTTGCTCTCTTCAGATGTCCATAGCAATGGAATGTATGTGGGGAAATAGCTGGGAAAAAAGTACCGAGCTGGATTATGATAGTATTTCTGACCACATAAATATATTAATAGAATATTTATGTATTTATAAATCCATTTTTATATTTATAAATATACTTACATATGTATAGAATATTTATACTTAGATGCTAATAGAATATTTATATTTATAGAATATAGGAATCCTTGTGAAATGTAAGTAATTCAATTTTTTTGGATGTAAAAATTTTATTTTAAAAGGGACCTTCCTTATAAATCTTCTGATATAACTAAGAATTTTCATGTGACACACATATGTCATTGTTAATGATGTTGAATATTTTAATACTTGCTTTGTTTCATCTCAAGCTCTTGGTATTTTGCAAAGGATGTTAGCTTGGCCTTCATGTTAAAAAATCATAGATTATAGGACTCAGATATAGTTAGCTCTGATAGTGCTTTTGATATTAACTTGTTGCCTAGGATAAAAACCCTTGTTCCTTCTTTGTTCTTTTTCCTTTTGCACCAGGCTTTTAAGTCTTGGTTAGCCAACACTCCCAATCCAGCAACACCACCAGGTTGCTTTTGTTGTTTTAACTTTGTGTTGGAAATGCCATAAAGTCCGGATTGGTGAATTGAAATTAATTTTTTCTCTTCTCCAGAACGTGTCCAAATGACTTGACTGCATCCCTTCATGGAGCTAGGCTTGCTCTGTGGGGGCCTGGAGGTATATGTCCATATGAGGTCAAGTCCATTGTCCTAACATAACAGACAGATGTTTACTCTGGATTTGACCCGAGTGGCTATCAACCCCGCTTCTGTGGTTGCTTTACACTGGGTCTGACCTTGCACCAGCCTATCCTCTTAGGCCTCTGTTAAGCTAGAAGAAAACAGTCCTGGATCCCAGAGGCAACCACGGGCCAATTTGCTGGCTTGTTCAGTGAGAGCAGATTATTCAGTTTCCATCTCCAGATGTGTAACTTCGTGGCTTCCAGCACTTCAGTACACCTCTGCACCCTGTGTTTATGTTTGTAAATAGGGTGGCCTAGAAACATTTAGAGTGTTGGGGTACTGTTTAGTGGAGAATTGATAAAAATGAGGAAAGCATTCATATTAATCCTCAAAGCATTATTTTGGAAATGTTCAGAGGGAGCAGCATCACAGAGTCTAAGAGTGTTCTTGTGTAACTTCTCCTTTAGTCCTGAATATCTTCTCCGACATTCCTGTTGAAAGATAATAGGGGGTCGCTAGTGAAAGAAAACAACGTTGGAGATAGATAACTCTTCAGATAAATAACTCTTAAGATACTTCTACTGTAGCTGTTTTCAATAACTATTTGGCAAGTCATCAAATAATTATTTTGCTTAATGGAAAGTTTAGGAAATTGCAAAGAAGATAAAAAACGAAATGATCAGTCACAACCAGTTATTAACACTTTGATGCATTTTCTTCTCAATATATTGAGCATAATGTAAAACAAGTTCTGGTCCAGCTTTTGTCACTTACTATTATGTTGTGAGTATTTTTTTTAACAATAAAAATCCTTCACAAACATTTTTAATGGCTACATTATATTCCATCTTTGGATCTATCATATTCAAACCTTCATTCAGATAATTAAATTAAAATATGCCTGTGTTTCTGACATGACCTCACTGTTATTCTCTATCCCAAAATATAAAGGGAAGAGATGTTGAAATAAATCAGACGAGATCTCCTGTACACAGAGATGTAAATGGTCTGCTTAAGGTTCCAGCAGCGCTGAAAACGGACGCGCAGCCTCCTGCTCTGTGTCTGATGCTCAGTTCACTGCCCCACCTTTAATTCCTGCTGCTGACGACTTATTCCACATCTCCAAGGGGGATTTCTGTAGAGACTGTCATTTTGGGGCCATTGATCTAATGGGTAGTTTAGCCTGCAGCAGGAAAATTGCTGCCAAATGCAGCATGTCTCCAGATGGTTGCGTTCCTTCCATTCAGCCCTCAGAGACGCGGTTGGAGGGCACAGGCAGGGAGGTCATGCTGCTGTCTTCTGTCAGTGAAAAGTGAAGAGGGGAACTATGGCCCAGGAGCAATTACCACTCTTAATTCCTAAGAAATGGACGAAATGATTTTCACTGGGTGATTGACACCTGAAAACCATCCATTTAGTTTATAAATGGGACGGAGGAGGATGGACATCCCGTGTCTTAGGTAATCAGCACAGATTGCTTTCAGGAGGGTTAAGGGAGCCACCAGGCAACGGGATGGAATGAGACTCACTGCTGACCAGCAGCGAGAGTGGCAGATTCGCGCTTCTAGGACACGGTCCTCTTTCCTTCCAGGGAGATTGTCCTGTAGCTTTCCTTCCTTCCAAGCCAGTCATGACCCAGGGAGATGTGGTTTTGGAGTCCAAAAGAACACAGAATAAAATAATAGATTTATCATTTTCCTGTATCAGTCCATTGTTTTTCCCCCTTAAGGAGAAAAATTTTACAGTTTCTACAAAATTTTAAGAACATCCTTTCCTCAGTGGCAAATTTATCCTTGATTAGGTTTTTTGAGAATTGAATCATTTCCTCGTTGATTGGGATAATAAAATCATGGTTTCAAAAATTATTTATTTTGCAAGAGAGAAAAACATGGGCTTTACATATAACAAAATTTGTATTTATGATAATCAATATTCACATAGAAGAGCATCTATGTGTGTGGAAACTGTTCACATCAAATTATCCCACACAAAACCCACCAGATAATCAGGTTGGGCTTTTCCTGAAGTCTCTGTGGGTTGTTGCAGCTCTAAGAGTGAGCACTTGGCTGAAATGTTGACTGGCCATCGTGTGATGCTGCCTCTTTGAGACAGGACTCTTTCCAAGGCTACTGGTGGGAACTTAAGTTATTCTTTTCCCCAAATCAGAGACACAGTACCCTCTGGGCCATCACACAGCTTGATCTCTGTTATACGCACCCTCCTTAGTAGCTTGAGGAGCTTTCACACTTGCCTGTCTCCAGAGCCTGAGCAATGCTCTCCTGCTGCTTGTGAAGGCTCGCCACCATAGGAAAACAGTGAATGCGACGTCATCTCCATTTTCTCCCCCCTCGCCACCATCTCTAACAAGATCATCATCAGTAAGTACTTTGTCAAGGTATAATTCTTAAAATGTTAAAACCATCATTCTTATCCAGAATGCAGACATATGTGAATTTTTATTTAATACATTAACAAAGGTACCAGCAGCATGACAGAATGGCTTCTAAAGAGAATAGGAGGCACAGTTTGTTTGTTTTTATTTCAATATAAATAAAAAAGAATGCTGAATGAGATTGCCAAATTAGAAACATAACTGGTTCATGATGGACAGGGGAATATAACCAAATTGTTAGGATTTTCTTCTCTACTAAAAACAAATTGATATAATCATATGTCAGTTTCCTAGGGCTGCTGTAACAAACTACAGTAAGCATGGTGGCTTAAAGCACAATTTAGTTTGTCTCATTCCTTGAAGCTAGAAGTCTTACATGTAGGTGTTGACAGAGCCACGCTCAAGCCAAAGGGTCTAGGGAAGAACGCTTCCTTGCCTGTTCCTGGGCAAGACATGTCAGTGCTTGCTTCTGCCACTGACCCTTGGCTTTGGCCACACGACTCCAATTCCAGCCTCCATTTTCACAGGGCCTCTTCCCTCTTCATCTCTCTGTCCTCTCTTCTTAGAAGGACAGCAGTCACTGGATTTAGGGCCTACTGGATTTAGGACTTAATCTTGAGATACTTAGCTCATTACATCTGCAAAGGCCCTAATTTCAGATAAGGTCACATTCTAGTTACTGCCACCCTGGCTTCCTTTGATCTCCTGGCCCTCCTGGGTGGCAGGCAAGAATTCTACCACTGAACCATCCTGGGTTCTTGAGAACTTCTGAGATCGAAATCAAGAGAGTTCACTATGAAGTAGTACTCAGGTAAGAGGTTTATTATCTATAGCTTTTGAGCAGAGGGGGACAACTAAAAAAAAAGTGCTGAATAAGATTGAAAGGGAGAAAAAGAAATGTTGCTCCCGACCAAAAGCTGGGGAACAGTTTTAAATAAGTTGAGGTGGGAAAGATGACATCTAAGTGTGACATCTAAATACATAGAGGCGCGGTACTCTTCGACGCTTGCACAGTACAACTGCATGCTTCTTCATGTGTCACATGTCTCATTAGCATGCCAAGTCTCTAACCATGGGTGTGCTTTTCGCCATTGAAATGAGGGAAGGTCACTGAAAGGACAGTCTTTCTTGCTAACGTGTATGCATGAGTGAAAGGAACAACATTAAGGCCACCAAGTGAATCTTGCAGACAGCAGTGTCCTTTAGCCTAGCTGCTAATTGGCTATAAAAGAAGAGAAAGCACTGGGGCAATTAATATGTTCCTGGCTTCCTGCCCGCTGGGCCCAGGGAGTAGCCTGCCTATCTCATTCTGACATTCTGAGAGGACAAAATTTTGGGGGGACACTATTCAATCGACTATATATACTTAACAGTTTTGAATTGTAAAATGCTGGCATGCTAATTTGTTATGCCTATACACTTATATTCTCCTAGAGAGTCAGGTGACTCTGAGGCTGATTTGTTAAAAAAATACCTCTTAAATGAATGAAGAAGATTATATAATTATCTTTTTTATTTTTCCCCCCAAGTTGGGTAATTTTTCTTAACATCTTTAATAAAAATACTTACTTTATGCCAAGCACCGTGATGCCTGCTCTTTATATTTCATCTCAGTTGACCCTCACGACTCAACAAGTAGGTCTGGTTATCAACATTTTCACAATTGAGACACAGAGAAATCAAGTTACATGCTTATGGCCACGCTGCTACTCAATGAAACTTTAAAAAATTTTTTATTTGAACACACCTCAGACACTACTGCTCTTTCTTCTACTTGGTCCTTCTTTAAGTCAGGTCAGAAAAAAGTCTCCCCCTTCTGTTGTCATTTCAAGGTCTAACTGCCTATCACAGAGGATGAGTGACTATGACCCATCAGTGACGCTTCCTGAGATGTGATTACCTCAGCTAACCTCTCACTGGAAGAAAGGGACTGCCCTGAGGACTCGGTGAAGGTGCTTTCCTGGGATTAGGATAGTCCCAAGGACACCATGAAGGAATTTTAGTTGCATTGCTTTTCCTTTTACTCCCTGCTGTTAAAGCAAATATACAAATAATACTAAATTTACAGAGTCTTTTGGAAAGTTATTTAATACCTGCTGTTTGCTTAAGCCCCACTTAAGAAACCCACAGTAGTAGAAAGATGTGTAGTTAATACTTCATTGGAGCAATAAAGCAGCCTGGGTTGTTAGGTTAGCACACCATTTAGTATGTATTTTAATTCGGAAAATGTGTATTATTATTATTATTATTATTAATGTGTATTATTTTTAGGACGTGATTTTTATTGGTAGGCATGGGTAGATTTCCCTAATCTTTTGCAAGATGAGCTCACTGAACATCAGTGCTAGTTTAAATGGTAGTTTAGGTTAAATGAGAAGGTAATTAGGTAGGCAGCTTCTTGCGAAACTCCCCAAACATGAGGTAAGTGTTATTGCTGAAGCAAATAACCACTCCAGGAAATCATAGGTTTTGCTTCTGCAATTCCAGGAAAACCACAGAGGACTGAATGGTACATGAGAAAGTCCAGTGAGCCAGGAGCTGTGTTATGACAGAAACTACATTGGACAAGTTCTTCAACCTGTCTGAGGCTCTCGCCTCTCTCACCATGGGAATGACCACATGGTTTCTCAGCTTTATCGACGGTATTCCTACTGAAGTGTATGCAGAGGTAAACATTTACCTCTGCATACAGAGGTAAGAATGTTGTAAGAATTAGTAAGAATGTTGATTGTTCTATTTATTCCTTAGATTCCCTTTGCAACAGAAAAAAAATAACCTAGTAGGTTGAATTTAAAGAGTTCTGTTGTTCCTTAGCAATCCCAACTTGTCTGTGTTAAATCCTTGTCCTTTATGCATGTGATTCATGTGGATTTGCCCACCTGTCTACACAGATAGAAATTGGAAGGAGGTGGCTGCTAGAAGGGCATTGGCTTCGGTGGTGAAGGGCAGAGACCGAGCCTAGAGGCCTCTTGATTTTGTGGTTCATTTTGTAGCAATCTGAAGGGTAGGTGTTTTTCTACATTTGACGGCTAAGGAAGCTGAGTGTGCTGCTTGTGCCCTGGGCCTCATCATTACAGGCAGGCTGGACTTCTGGCTCCTGGCAGCATCTGCATCTCTTTCCTTGAGGACCTTTCCTAGCATCTGGAGACTGCAGATCTGTGTGATGGCAATCCAGAAATGCCTAAGATGTAACGCCATCAGGAGCAGCCCTCACTCAGAGGCTGTTGGAAGTTGGTACATAAATTTCTCAGCTCAGCTCTCCCTCAGTTGGGCAACTTAGGGCACAGGGTTTTGAAGAAACCCTATGGTATTAAGCTACAGTTGCCACTTGTGAATAACTTCCCTTGTCACTTCCCCACTCCCCTAGCAGTGTTTCTTGAGACTTTCTCCCAAATAAACCACTAGCTCAGGGTCTGCTTCTGAGGAAACCTAGACAAAGACATAAGGCTCAGAGGGCTAACTTACTTTGCATGTAATTAACTGAAATAACGACTTTTTAATTATTCCTTACTCAACTGTATTTGATTTTTGAAAGTTATAGAAAAATGGGGATGATACACGTACATATGAAATATTTCCAAACAAAAACACAAACCACTGAAACAAACAAAAAATAAGGAAAAAATAGTATACAGCTCTTTGTGATTAGTATACGCGTTGAACTCCATCTCCTGTGTGCCTTCCCTGGGAAAGTGACTCAGGGCAGTTCAAATTGTTGCTCTGTGAGCTTTAGCTTTGCCATTTTAAAATAAGAAGCAACATATCTTGATGTTCCTTTTGACAGTGTACTGTCAGGTACTGGATAAACCAAAAAAGAAAATCTTGTCTAGTGCTTAATAAGACAGGAAAATAGCCTCCACATTTAAAACAAAATTTAAATAACCTGGGATTAAATACCAGACCCCCACCAATATGTTCAGTACTTATTAATCAGGAAAGTCAACTAAATAATTGGATAAATTGATATATTTATTGAATTTATTTATCATGCAATCAATTCTTTCTGGACTTTTTTTTTTTTTTTTTAAGATCTTAAATAACTCCTATCAGTCAGAAAAGCAGAAATAGTCATTTTCTGAAGTGGCTCTCTACGCACTTGTCTAGAAGGTATACTTCAGGAAGCTGTGGGAAATTAAATTGGAAAACAAAGCTCAGGCCATTTCAAGAAGGGTAAGAAAGTGAGGGTAAGGATTCTATTTTGTAGGCAATAGGGAATTTTTGAAAGTTTCTCAGCAGGAAGGCAACTTGTTCTGAACTGTAATTTGACATTGGTGACTAGAATTCATTGGATGGGGAAGAAACAGGAGGTAGACATTTATTTTAATAGTGCAGATGAGAGGCAGCGAGTGTCTGAGCAAGGCTGGTGGCAGTGGGAAGGAAGAGGAGGGGATGTGCTAAGAAACATCACATAGGCTGACTGAACAGGTCGATTGGCTAATTAGATGTGAGAAATCTGGGAGAGGCAGAGGTCAGGGGAATACAAATGATGTTTAAACTGAAATAGAAAAAGAAGTAGTCAAGGGATATTGAAAGCCTTATGCAACTAAAAGCTTTAGGAAAAAGTATATTGGTAACTTAAATTTGTATTAACAGGTCCAGAAAAATTTTATCACAGGGTAATATAAGAATAACTATGAGTTTTCAGGGAAACACTGTATCAGTATATTACGTATAATTCTTACAATGTCTGTCAAAGGCATATATGATTACCTTAATTTTGCAAATGAAGAAACAAATTTCCTACAGGTGAAGAAATGTTCCCAAGCATTAACCAGCTTATTTGTAATAGAACAAGAACTAAAATAAATACCCATCTGATTTAAAGGTCTATTCTCTCTCTCTTTTTCATTTTTATTGAATTTATTGGGGTGACATCAGTTAATAAAATCATATGGGTTTCATGTGTACAATTCTATAATATATCATTTTAGATGTATATTAGATTATTATGTATATTTTATTATTATTTTATGTGTTTATCACCCCAAGTCATATGCCATATGGACTCTTATGTTTGTAGAAACTTATAAATTTGTTATCTGTAAGTTTTGAAAAATTTTGTAATGATTGAGATAACTATGCTAAATTATTAGCATATTGCTAATATTATGACAATTCTGCTAAATCATTCAGATATTAAAAAGATAAGGTATTTTAAAAACATAGAAAGGTATAAAAATAATATAGCATATATACACAGATTTATTTTAATGTTTTGGCATATTTGTTCTAATTTTTTCTTTAAGAATTAGATCTAAAGCCTCATGCCCCACAATTTTGAGTTCTATTTGTCCTTGTAAATACTCATTATTCTTATTTTACTGATAAAGAAACTGAAGCAGTAATGGTGAAGTAGCTTGCTCAGAGGTCTGTGGACAGTGTCAAAGCTGGAACAACTTTGGCTTTGAAGAGCATCCTTTTTATATTACACCAAACTACTTTGGAAATATATAAAAAGTCTAGAAATGGACAAATATTTTACATTTCGGAAAAGAAAAACATTTGGGTCCCAGAAAATATAGCTCATAAGCTTGATTTTTTTTTGTGTGGCAGTATTTATTTTATTTTAAAAAAATCTTTATTGTTCAGATTATTACAGTAGTTCCTCTTTTTCCCCCTCATAGTTCCCCTCCTCCCAGTTCCCACCCCACCCTCTGTCCTTACCCCCTCCCGTTCTCATCCATAGGTATACAATTATTGTCCAGTCTCTTCCCACACTCCCAACACTCTTTTCCCCCTGAAAATTGTCAGTCCAATCCCTTTCTATGCCTCTGAGTCTATTCTATTCATCAGTTTATTCTGTTCATCAGATTTTTTATTCACTTGATTTTTAGATTCATTTGTTGATAGATATGTATTTGTTGTTCATAATTTTTATCTTTACTTTTTCTTCTTCCTTTTCTCAAAGGATACCTTTCAGCATTTCATATAATACTGGTTGGGTGGTGATGAACTCCTTTAGCTTTTTTTTTTTGTCTGTGAAGCTCTTTATCCAACCCTCAATTCTGAATGATAGCTTTGCTGGGTAAAGTAATCTTGGTTGTAGGTTATTGCTGTTCATCACTTTGAATAATTCTTGCCACTCCCTTCTGGCCTGCAAAGTTTCTGTTGAGAAATCAGCTGACAGTCGTATGGGTTCCCCCTTGTAGGTAACTGACTGCTTTTCTCTTGCAGCTTTTAAGATTCTCTCCTTGTCTTTTGCTCTTGGCATTTTAATTATGATATGTCTTGGTGTGGTCTTCCTTCGGTTCCTTTTGCTTGGAGTTCTCTGTGCTTCCTGGACTTAGAAGTCTATTTCTTTTACCAGGTAGAGGAAGTTTTCTGTCATTATTTCTTCAAATATGTTTTCAATATCTTGCTCTCTCTCTTCTTCTGGCACCCTTATAATTCTGATGTTGATATGCTTGAAGTTGTCCCAGAGGCTCCTTATACTGTCTTCATATTTTTGGATTCTTTTTTCTTTTTGCTTATCCATTTGGGTATTTTTTGCTTCTTCGTATTTCACTTCTTTGACTTGATTCTTGCGTTCCTCTAATCCGTTGTTGTATCTCTGTATAATATTCTTTATTTCAGTCAGTGTATGCTTAATTTCTAGTTGGTCCTTTTTCATATCCTCAAAGGTCTTATTAGATTTATTGAGGGTCTCACTAAATTTTTCGGCGGTTTCTAGAAAATTCTTGAAAAAAACCATAAAACTGTGTATTTGAACTCTATATCCAGTCATTTGCTTTCCTCCATTTCTGTAATTTGTGATCTGTTTCTTTATCTCTGCATTTTGTCTGCTTCCCTGGGTTGATAGAGTGGCTTTCTGTGTTAGGTGATCACTGAGAGGAATTGACCTCCAAGCCACTTGGTTATGCGAATCAGCTGTGTCTACAGTGAGAGAACTTCTAATGGGGCAAGAGTTGTTTCAGTGGGGCTTTGGTGCTCACTGAGCCTGCCCTGAGTTTTTCCCTTATGAATCTGAGGAGTTGTATATCGGATGGTACCACTCAGACCCCTGGGTATGCTGGCACTTGTACCTCCAAGGAGTTGCTATTTTAGCCTTTGCCTGAGTCTACTCAGCCTTTTATATGCAAAAGCTGCAAGCAGCTTGGGAGGGGCGGGGTCTTAGGGAGTCTACAGGGTGGAGCAACACGCTATGGCTGCTTCTCAGCCCTGCCCTAAGAGGCACCAGGTCTCAAGCCGCTCTGAAGTTCCTCCCGGTACCGGATGGTGCCAGACAGTGCCTGACTGTGCCAGACAGTCCAGCTCCTCCCCATATGGTTCTGAGTCCCCAGAAACTCACCTGGAACTGGAGTTCAGAGCTGTTGGGAGCTTGTACTCCCCTCCGGTATGAAATGCTGCCATCCCTTTCCACGAGCCCCTTCACGCATGCCTCTATACCTCTGCACTTTATTTCCGCACCTCCTTTGAGTGTCAGTCTCTTTCTAGCTTTAGAATTTCCACTCAGCCAGCCTTCCTGTGGGTCTGGGTGGTGTCCGTTTTTTCTTTTCATTGTTGTTTTAAAATAGTTGTGCACGGCCGCAATTACAGTGTTTACCTATGCCGCCATCTTGGTTTCTCTAAGCTTGATGTTTACCCCTATGTATAAAATGATTGTGACTGCTTGAAAAAAAGGAGGAACCACTGGAAGTCAACATTGGCTTATTAAAAATAGGTGATGCTAAACCTGGTTTTATAGTGTTATAGACTGGTAAGAGATGATTACTGTACATATGAAGGCCCAGGATATCAATTTGCCCACAATACCAGCACCATTGTTCCCTAGCGATGTGCTCTAGCAACAAGGGACTTTTGGTTTTGCACTGGCAGCTGTAAGTCAGCTCCAAGTTGGTTAAGCTATCTCTCCCGAGAACCAACCTCATAGAAAAGGTATGCGTCAACCACATTTGGACTTTATTTCTTTCATGTCCCATTGCCTGAAACAAAAGTGTGATTAATCTATCATTAGCTTGGAGTTGAGTATGTCAGATTACATACTAAAAAGGTTATCTCAGCCAAGAACCTTGAAGGGTAGAGGAAAATTTTTTCTTCTCCTACAAGAGGTATTAAAATGCCAGGACAAATAAACAATTAAATCTTTACTAACTTAAGATTTCTCAAATCAAAAACTCTATAAGGTTTAGGAGAAACAAATGACTAGAAACACAAATGAAAACACAAATTGTGCAGTAATAATACTGTCCTTATAAATTGCATGCCCGGAATCACAAGGTTAAGCAGGTAGGGAATAGAACCACTAACGTTCTATAAGATAGATTAGTATAAGCAGAACAAGAGAAGCAGAATATGTACAAAAATTTTAAGGACATTTCAGTAAATGAACTTTTAAATATAAGAAAATGGAAACTTTACATCAAGCACGTCAAACTTGCGGCCTGTGGGTCATATGCCTCATTTATTTGGCCTGTGTTAGCTTTTGAATTTGATTGGTGTTTGATGTGGTAAGAATTATAGTGGTCCACACTTTACTAGTCATAGTAGTAAAAGAATGCAGAAAACTTCAACTTAAATTGTAATTAATTTTATAGGATCCCACTAATCACATTTTGTAAAAGTTTTTTTTTTTTATATTTCTATTAAGTGGGATGTTAGAAACTTTATCTATGGGTGTGCTTTTCCTGAGATTTATAAAAACCGTTTAATGCCCTGGTTTAAACTCAAAGTTGTACTGACAAATTCTTACTTTCTTGGGAATCATTTTGCCTAAACTTCTTTAAAAGCCTGTAAAGGACTATGGGACCTCTGTAAACATTCACGAATAAGGAGCTAATCTTTTTTTATTAGTTCTTTATTTGCATCATTTAATGAGATTTATAGAATCTCATATATTACAAAATGCACTTGGGCAGGCAATTTTAAAGAAGGATAGTTTGGATTTTGAGTCTTGCTCTTATATTTAAAATCATGCAATAAAATGTAGGAAGGAACTAAAAAATATGTGTTTATTGAGATGATTAGAATTTTTAAGGGTTTATTTCACTTTAATTTTATTTCCACCATTATAATATGGCATAATCGACGAATTTAGCTAATAATATAATGTTCTGACGTGTTGGAATAATTCCCCCAAGTATTTTATAGCACCTCAAACCAAAATTCAACAGGTCATTGGCTCTTTGCTGAATCCACTAAAGTGGAACTATTTTATGGAAAATGACAGCGCTGTTGTCTCCTTAGTGATTTTTAGGATATTCATTCAACAGGGAGCCAGGACCATAAGCTCCGTGTCTCTATTTACAATCTGAAAGTCACCATTTTAATTCCACTTTTGCCATTCGCATCTTAGTCTAAACTACCATAATTTCCCTTTTAGATTAGCCTAATCAGTTCCTATCTGGAGTGTCTCCAAATGTGCCTTCCTACAATCGGTTATGCACACAGGTCCTGGAATGCCACTCATGCTTAAAACCACCCCTGGCTTCTTCCTGTTGCATCTAGAATTAAATTCGAATTCCTTACCCGGACCTCTTTCTCCTGGCTTCACTATGCTGCAGTTACAATGCCCTTATTCTGATCTGTTAGCCACACTAAGTTTATTTCTGTCATAGGAATTTTACACTGGAATGTTCTTCCTCTGATCGTCAGATAATTGGTTCTTTGTCATTCCCATCTCAGTTTAAAATACAAATCTCCCAGAAACACTCCCTGACTAACCAGCCTGAAATGGACTTGCAGTTACTTTCTACAAAATCTCTTCTCAACCCTATCTTCTGAAAAATATTTTAAATATGTTTTAAATAAGTATACAGACAGAGGTGGCCAAAATAGTTTTATAGTGGTAAGTACATAAAACAGTTTATTCTTGTATAATTATTTTATTGTACTATTTTCCACAGTACAACTGCAAACCTACTTTTGCCCACCCTGTAATATTTATACTAGAGGCCCGGTGCACAAAAATTTGTGCACTTGGGGAAGGGGGGGTTTAAGGGGGGTCCCGCAGTCCGGCCTGTGCCCTCTTGCAGTCTTGGACCCCTGGGGGGTGGATGTTCACCTGCTGGCTTAGGCTCACTCCCCTGGGGGATCAGGCTTAAGCTGGCAGTCAGACATCCCTCTGGCAGCCCAGGAGCCCTTGGGGGATGTCCACTTGCCAGTGGGGAGCAGGCTAAGCCACAGTCTGACATCCTTAGCGCTGCTGAGGAGGTGGGAGAGGCTCCTGCCATCACCACTGTGCTGGCAGCCAGCAGCCAAGCTTGTGGGAGCGCACTGACCACCAGGGGGCAACTCTTGTATTGAGCGTCTGCCCCCTGGTGGTCAGTGTGTGTCATAGTGACCAGTCATTCCCAGTTGTTCTGTTATTACCCTTTTATTTTATAGGAGGATAATTTATACATAGATTATTTGTATCTATATTTGTATAATCTCTCAATATAAATGTATATATAGTTTTCTTTTAGCCTGACTCCTATCCCATCTGATCAAAATATTTCCTCCATGGGATTTGGATTTGTTTAGCCTAAAGTGACCAGATTTAAAGCGGTACACCATTTCCGGGGGTGGGGGGGTGGGGGGTGGGAGAGACTTTTCGTTTTCTTTTTATTTATTATTATTACTTAAAATATTACAAAGAATAATTGGGACTTTTTAAAAACGCTGCAGGATGCGGGACAAACTTAAAAATCAGGACTGTCCCGCCAAAAGCAGGACGTCTGGTCACCTAAGTTTAGCTTGTTCACCCCTGTTTCCACAGCACCTAGAGAAGGGTCAGGCACATAGCAGATTCTTCATAAATATCGAATCAATTAATAGCTAAAAGCATCAGATGGGTTTGAGGTAAATTCCCAGCTCTTCTTACTCGCGGTGTGATAATGGGCAAATTACTCAGCCTCACGAAAAATGCTTGATATTATTACATGAAAATAATTATATCTACCTTTAGGGTCATTTACTTCCCCCTCTTCTATAAAAAAATAAAAAAATTCCACAATAAGTCATAATTGTGGCTTTGACTATTACTGCCCAGGCAATAATATATTCTGTGCACAGCCAGCTCAGCCAAGGGTTGGAAAGACTGATTGAGGGCGGTGAGGGATGGAGAAATGGCAAAGAGAATAAGCGGGGTCTAGGTGAGTCTTCTGAGCCTGGCTGAGACCACAGAGAGAGAGATCCAGAGGCAAGCTGAGCCTTTATTTTATAGCCAGAGGTAAACAAGGTAGTTGGTCACCATAGTTACAATGTTCTTGTGAGTTTCACTTGTTTTGGCAGCACTTGCTGCTTCTCCCTCAGCCCATTAGCTACCCAGATAATATCTAGGGCAGTGTTCTCAACCTTGGCTGCACATTAGAATCACCTGGGAATCTTTTTAAAATCCTGATTTCTGGGCCTCATCCTCAGTAAATTCTGTTTCTTTGTTACTAATGTTGTGGCCCTACCCCATAACAAAGAAACAGAAATTCCGGAGGATGAGGCCCAGAAATAAGGATTTTAAGAAGATTCCCAGGTGATTCTAATGTGCAACCAAGGTTGAGAACCACTGATCTAGGGAGTGTCATAAGGTCAAGCCTAATTATGCTAAGAGGACTGTGCCTTCTAAGCTGGGACTTGCTTGTGGCTTTGCCAATACGTCAGTCCGAGGCTTAACCTATAGCTTCACTCTACAATATTCACCCTTGGTTTCAGTAGCCATGGCCTGCTTGGTAGGGGGGGTGGGGTGGGGGTGGGTAGGAACTCTGGTTTAGCTTAAGTCAATAAAGATACAAATGGAAAGTAGAATACTGGCCTTTCTTTCCCCCTCTCCCCCTTCTTAACAGGAAAGGACGGTTGAACCAGACTTATGGCCCTGTTCTGGGAAGATACAGAGACCCTCTGTGGGAGGCAGGATTCCCTGGTGTCTTTCATCAGTGACTTCTCAGCACTGAGGAGGAAGGCAAAGCAAAGGAGCTCACAGGGAGATGTAGCTTCGGGGGCATTAGCAACCCTGCTCAGAAGCGGGATGGGCCCTGGCAGCGGGCAGTGTCCCTGAGAATTCTCCACCGGTGGCCTGGAACCTGGGGACCCCCATAGGGAGCCTGGGTGCAGAAGCTGCACGGTGCGCGCATGCACAGCCCTCTGCTGCACCTGGTCACCGGCCCCTCTTGGCCTGTCCGATGAGGCCGGCGGTGCCGCGGCCGGGCGAGGAGGTGTGCATGGTAGTGACCACCTCACCCCGCACAGCCCTGCTGCCCATAAGGAGCTCCGGGCTGTGTGGCAAACGCGGCTCCCAGGTGTCTCCTATCAGGTGCACCCCGGGGCAGGCCCAGAAGGTCTTCTGAAATCTCACGAGATCTAGATACGCGATTCCGCGATATATTGGCTTCGGAGGGAGGACATAACCTGGTGGGACGGTGCGGACCGAAGGCGTGTCCCCCAAAAGCGCCCGCCGATGACCCGACCACCCGGGAAGCCTGCAAGACAGTCGCGTGGCACGAGCATCGGCAGTTCGCTCTCCTGGCTTCCCGGACCTCAGGTCTCGGGGCCTTTAGCCCGTGTGGGCACGGGTTGCCCACAGCCAGCCAGTCATCTTCCTGCGGCCTGCAGCGTCCTGGATGCACCGCTGGCGCCGAGCAGGGAAGGCCGGGGGAGCCAGGCCACCTGCGGCCCTGCTCCGGGAGGATGCACACGGGCCCCTGCGAGACAGGAGCTCCCAGGTCTCTCCCAGCGCGGTTCCTGGTGCCGCCCTGAGGGCGAGGCTAAGAGTACCCTTGCGATCTGGCTTCAGGGGAACTGGCAACTCTCTTTAGAAGTGGGGCTGACCCTGGCAGCCCAGTGTGTGCTCCACAAGCCCTCGCCTGCGGCCAGGTGTATCCCGCCACAGCCCAGGCCGGGCGGGTCCCAGGGAAGCCCGTGCCGAGTCAGCAAGGTACGTGCATGCATCCTTTACTCCTGGGCACCGGGAGGAGGTGGGCACAGGTGTTCCATGGCGCGTGGCCGTTCTAGGCTTCTCCATGTTCCGCTCGTTTTTATCTGGCTGTCATCCACGCATTTCTTTAGAAATGCACTTCATGGCACCCCTTCCAGGAAGATGCCCGCGACCTTCAAGACTGGTCTAGGGTTTGTAACTATATAAAACCATAAAGATTTAATATTTCCCCCATCCTACGTGAGTCATCCAGCGTAACTCTTCACACTCAGAATGTTACATTACTGTTGCTTCCTGTCCAGTGTAAGCTTCCTTCACCGGGAGTTGTATCCGACTCACCATGGCTACATCCATAGTGGTTGTGCAGTGATTGTTCAGTGAGTGAATGCTTTATCACTTGGTCTGGAAGAACTGATTGTATTGTGCGCATTGGACTGCGGTGTATTTGGCTTTAAAGAGGGGTAGCATGGAGGAAAAAGAAAATACGGTTGGATATTTAAAATCTGAACATTTGGAAAATAATTCCTTTATATGCTTTTGTACTTTAAAGCATTGAAAACTATTCTTGATTAGAAGGCAGGACTTGCGTTCTATTTCTGGTTCCTCATTGGCATTTGTGTCCGTGTGCTGTTGGACAAGCTTTCTCACTTCTTCAGACATGTTTAAATATTTGTGAAAAGAAGGCCCTTAACTTGATTTCCACGCTTCTTTGAGCATCTATATTACCTTATGAGAAGCAACTTGGTATCAGTGACCAGGCTAAGTTCCTAATCTGGTGAGCTTCCTTTTGGGGTGAGGGTGGGTATTGCCTTATTTTGTCAAATGTCAAAAAACTCTAGTGGAAGCAGAAAACATTGAGAACGTTCCTGATTTATGGCCAAACAAAGGCATGTTGTTCATTCCATGTTATTGCCAGAGAGTTAGAAATGGAATTTATGTTCGAGTTGCTCCTGAATAGGTCCAAAGGCTTTAGGAAGGAGACATTGCAATATGGACCGAATTTCAGATCAAACTAAAATGGCGTGATCATTTACTGTAGATAAACCATCATTGGATAAGTAGAAGGTGAACTAGGGAATAACTGCTCTAACAGAGTCAGTAAAACTTTACTGAATCTAAAGAACAGGTACATCATTATTTTCTCTCCCTCACAAGTGTCCTGGAATGGTATGAGGCAGTTGTCTTCCACTCAGTCATTCAAGGACTCTAGTTCCTTTCAAGTTAGTGCCCTATCCTAGGGTATGTTGTTAACTGTTTGATTAAAGCTGGATTGCTACTACTTGGTTTTAGTTGGAGTGTGTGTGGGATGTGGTTGGGGGAGAGATGATGCAGGAAAGCATGTATGCAATGTTTTAAGGTCTAGGCCAGGAAATGGTGTGTATCATTAGGATCATTTTCCACACTTTGAAGCAAAGGGTATTGGGGAATGTAATTGGTCCCCAGATATATTTCCAGGTAAAGGGGAAAATGGACTTGGTGGATATCTTAAAATCTCTGTTTTATGTCTTTTAGTAATTAGAAATGAAATAGTGAATGTACCTGATACAATTTTAATCATACTTTTTTTGACATAGCTATCCCATTACAAATATACAATTCCATAGTTAAATATTTTTATAGCATACCCATACAGTCAGATGCTATGTGGCACTAAAATACTTTTGTACAAAAATACGTAATAGAGTTCACAATACATAGTTAATTTAAATTAGTAATATATGAAGAGTTAGGAAGAAAATTGTGCCGAGCCAGCTCAGCCCAGGGTTCTAAAGCCTGAGTTGAGGACGGTAAAGGATGAAGAGATGATAGATACAGAGTAAGCTGGGTTAGGTGGATCTTCCTATGCCTGGCTGAGCCACAGAGAGAGACTCAGAGGCTGAGCCTTTATTTTATTCACCACAGTTACAATGTTCTGGTGAGTTTCACTTTGTTTTGGCAGCACTTGCTGCACCTCCCACAGCTCATATGATGCTAAGAGGACTGTGCCTTCTAAGCTGGAACTTGTTTGTGGCTTTGCCAACAGGTCAGTCCGAGGCTTAACCCTATAGCTGTGTCCCAAATCTCATCCTTAATTTTTTATTTTTAAGCTACTAAGAACAAAATTCCGGCTATTCAAACAATAAAAAAACAATACCAAGACAAAACCCAAACTACAGACATGCTAACACTTTAAAAACCTAAACATAAAATTCTGGATATTAACAAAAAATGCCACCGTGTTAACATTTTAAAACTAGTAGGAATAACAAAACAATGCCAATGCAAAACAGCAATGAGTTTCTGCTAAAGGAAAGTTTCTTTTGCTGATTTACTCAGTCCTCGGACTTGGCTGCACAAGGCTTTGCAGAAGACTGGCAGCTAACCAATGCTAGCATAGCCAGAAACATGATGAGGGAGTAGCGTCCACATCTTGTTTTTCTACCATCTGCTGGGCCTCAGTTGTAAACTTCCTCAGCTGACCCTATATTGGCACCTCCATCCCTTGTGTAGTCTGCCTTTTCTTTTTTCCGCTTTGCTGTCATCCAGGCAACTCTCAGTCTTTTGAATGATGTGACAAGGAGCTTCTCTGGGTTCACTGTGGTAACGCGCATAACGCTCTGGTACCCAAATTGGCTGCTCTGCTCCTTCTGGAAAGATCTCTTCCCCACATCATTACTGAATCTGGTCAAACTTTTGTCTGGTTTGTGCATGGGGCTAACTCAGCAAAGGCCATTGCACTGGAGGTCCGATGCCTTTCGGCTGCTGTGCAACTCTGCATTGTAAGTCAAAAAAATTTTAACATATGACATTCTTCTCCCCCTTTTTTGTTTTTATAGTTGCATTTTAAGCGTAGGATTGGTGTTTTCAGCCTGCATTTCCTGGGGTGGCATGGTGGTTTACTGAGCCGGCTGGAAAGGCTGCAGTGGGGTTAAGGATAAGCACCCTACTGTTTGGTGGGACCGCTGGCCCCGCTTGAAGTTTCCCTGTCGAGGATGCATTGGATTATCTTGGAGCCAGGGAGGCATTGGATTATCTTGGAGCGGCATTCAGTTGCCCAATGCTTTCCTCTAGTAAAATGCCCTAATTTGCCACAGTTAAAGCAGCCCCCCTTTTTTTCCTGCTGACAGTGAACCTTCTACTATGTAACGATCTCTAAGTTGTTTTCCTACCTTCTCCCATGCCTTTATATTTACCTTTCCTTCCTTAGGGAAACCATGGGCAGGTTTTACTTACAAAATCCAACAAATCAAAGAGCTGTTGATACCTCACAGAACAGCCCCATGCTTAGAGCATAGTATTGATCATGGATATGTATGTACGATCCTGAATTTCCCATGTTTTACACCCAGTTATATCACTAAAGTTTGCTCCTTCCCTTTCTTGTTGCTTTCTGCACGTGCTTCACTGGGGTGTCCTTTCACCTGACAACTGTAGTTCCCCTGAACTTAGGCCCAGCGTTGGGTGCCACATGTGCTGAGGGTTCGAAAGCCTTGGGGGGCGGTCACGGATGGAGAAATGACAAAGGGAATAAGCTGTGTCAAGGTGGATATTCTGTGCCTGGCTGAGGCCACAGAGAGAGAGGCAGAGGCAAGCTATTTTATAGCCTGAGGTAGTGGTCACCATAGTTACAGTGTTCTTAGGAGTTACACTTGTTTTGGCAGCACTTGCTGCACCTCCCACAGCCCATTAGCTACCTAGAAAGAATCTAGGGCACGGCATAAGGTCAAGCCTAATTATGCTAAGAGGACAGTGCCCTGTAAGTTGGAACTTGTTTGTGGCTTTGCCAACAGGTCAGTCTGAGGCTCAACCCTATAGCAGCGCCCTACAGAAAATAACTAATTTTTATAAAAAATCTTGTTTGGATAAGGATAGCAAAGAGATCAGAAAAAGAAAAATTGGAAATGTTAGTGTGTAACCTTTGATGATAGAATTTGTCATACTTTTTTTTCTATTAATATACATGTATTTTCTAAACTTTCTCCATTAACATGTTTATTTGGGCAATAAGGAAAAAATCAATAAACGTTTATATTAACAAGTGAGAATTCTGTAATGACCCAGGAGAAGTTAAATTACCCACACAACTTCTACCCATCACAAAGAATTAGTGATTTCTTTGGTCCACAGTAGCTAAGGTGGACTTATGGTCTTCCAAAGAAAACATGCCATAAAACTTGGCTGTAGAAAGAAATGGTAATTGTGGTTTACGATCCTCTTTGTCTGATATAAGAGCTGTTCTCATAGTAAAGCAAATGTATATTGCAACATTTGTGTAGTCTTATCCCAAAGCCCATAAAAGCACATAATGTCTTACCAAAATCGGTGAAGTAAAATGTCTAAAATGAGTGCAGCTTTTAAAAGATAAACCCCTTTTTCTTATCTAAATAGCTTAGTTGGTTAAAAAACTCAGCCATACGTTACTTATCTGTCTTGAGTAATCTGTGACCAGATTATTTTTGGTCACAACCAAATTAAAGAAGGAAGCAAACTTCTCATCAGAGGAAATGTTCTTCTGATAATGGGGTATCTATATTGTAGAGGCCATTTTTCTACATGATTATGGCAAGTAGCCATCTTAACTCTTTTTACTTTTTTAATTACTCAGATTGTGTTCATGTTTTTCTTATAAAACAAAGGAAAAATAGGTTTTAAAGAGAAGCCTTGCCTGGCTAGTGTGGGTCAATGGTTGAGTGTGGAACTAAGAACCAGGAGGTCATGGTTTGATTCCTGGTCAGGGCATATGGCCACATTATGGGCTTGATCCCAGTAGGGGGTGCGCAGGAAGCAACCGATCAATGATTCTCTCTCATCATTGATGTTTCTATCTCTCCCTCTCCCTGAAATCAATAAAAATAGGTATAGAATAATAAAAAGAGAAGCCTTGTAGAGAATACTATCTCAGTATTCTCTTTTTATATTGCCAAGTTGTGATATATGTCCATTAGGAGTGTACAACAGTCTGTCCTTTTCCACAATTTTGCTTCTTGTGCTTTAGTTACCCACAGTCAACTGCAGCCCCCCAATTCTAGAAATAACCAATTTATAAGTTCTAAGCTGTACACTGTTTTGAGTAGTGTGAGGAAATCTCAAACCCTCCTGCTCTGTCCTGCCCAGGTAGGGAATCATCCGCTTGTCCAGCATGTATGTACTGTATACGCTCCCCACCTGTCAGTCACGTAGTAGTCTTCTCAGTTATCAGTTTGATTGTCACAGTATTGCAGTGCTTGTGTCCAGAAACTCTTACTTTATTTAATAACTAGGGGCCTGGTGCACAAAAATTTGTGCACTCGGGGTGGAGGGAGTCCCTCAGCCCGGCTTGTGCCCTCTCACAGTCTGGGACCCCTCAGTGGATGTCCTATGATGGCCCCAGTCTGCCAGGCGCCTTTTGTGTGTGTATGTGTGTGTGTGTGTGTGTGTGTGTGTCGCCACTGGGGACCTGCCCCCAGCTGCATCTGAGGCTCGGAGCAGTCCTCCTGTGTGTGTCTACCTGCTGGGGACCTGCCCCCAGGCACACCGTGGAGGCTTGGAGCAGGCACCCCCTCTATGTTGATCTCTCAGACTCTTGCCCTCCCCTGCATGTTGTTCTCTTTTTTGA
>PVJC01001836.1:0-87323 GCA_004026665.1 Murina feae
TCCTGCCCAGTGGATCCTCAGTAAGGGCCATAAACAGCCATCACCTTAATGTGTGTGGTTTGTTGGCTGAGTCTGGAGGAGGGGCAGTGGTGGAATTACAATAATTCAGACGTTTATCAGCCATTAGAGCAGTGGTTCTCAACCTGTGGGTGGCAATCCCTTTGGGGGTCGAACAACCTTTTCACAGGGGTCGCCGAAATACATCCTGCATATCAGATATTTACATTACGACTCATAACAATAGCAAAATTACAGGTATGAAGTAGCAACAAAAATAATTTTATGGTTGGGGGTCACCACAACATGAGGAACTATATTAAAGGGCCACGGCATTAGGAAGGTTGAGAACCACTGCATTAGAGGGACGGAGTGCACTGCAGCTTCCCTCCTGATTCCCTCCTCTGCTCCACCCTCCCTTTCTAGAATCACAAACATGAGAGATTGGAGGCTTTTTAATGTAGTACAACTACAACCTATAAGGGGTGGGCAGTAGGGGCGAGGGCAGTGCAAAAGAGCACATCTGGTGATATGCACATCTGTCCTGAGCATCCTTCTAAGACACGTCTCTGTGAGGATAGCAGGTGACTTTGGCCAAGTTCAAACATGAATACTCAACCAGTAAGGGAAGAGGCAGTGTGGGAGACAAGAGAAGGAGCAGAGAGAGAATACCAAACTGTACAAGATTGATCATAGCAGCCTTATCCATGATTGCCCAAACTGGAAATAACTCAGACTGTGAACAGGAGGCTGAATGAACAAATTGGAGTTCCTTTTGCAATGGGAGGAGATGGGAAGTTCATCTTCCCAGGCCGCTGTAATGACATACCACAGACTGGGTGTCTCCAACAGGCATTTATTTTCTCACAGCTCTGGTGGCTGGAAGTCCAAGATCAGGACTGGCAGGTAGGGTGCTGAGGAGGGCTCAATTACTGACTTGCAGACGGCTGCCTTCTTGCTGTTCTCACGTGGCCTTTCCTTGCACACGTGTGCAGAGAGGCAGCTCTCTGGTGTCTCTTCTTACAAAGACACTAATTGGCTGGTGTGACTAAGTGACTGAGGGTCAACCTATGAACTAGGAGGTCATGGCTTAATTCCCAGTCAGGGCACATGCCTGGGTTGCGGGCTAGGTCCCCAGTAGTGGGGGTTCAGGAGGCAGCCGATCAATGATTCTCTCTCATCATTGATATGTCTATCTCTCTCTCCTTCTCCCTTCCTTTCTCAAATCAATAAAAAAAAAATTTTTTTTAAAGAGTTAACCTTCACCTTAAGTAAAAATAAAAAAGACCTAAATATTTAGAAATTTCCTGAGCCAGTTCTGGGCACTTCTTGGATAGGAAAAGGGATGAGTTGGGCCTGGGCACAGGTGCTGTGTCCTTGTCCCAAAGGAAGATGTATTGGCATATAAATATAAAGTTAAATGCTCTGCAGAATTTAGAAGAGCTGGAGTTCTATACAATGAATGGTTTGTACTAAATTCTTATTTGATCTAACTGACTGTTTCTATTTCTTGTGCGTCTTTCCTGTACCTTCTTTATGTCAAGAAATTGCAAGGGGGCCCTAACTGGTTTGGCTCAGTGGATAGAGTGTTGGTCTGTGGACTGAAGGGCCTCAGGTTTGATTCTGGTCAAGGGCAGAGGTGTGCAGGAGGCAGCTGATTGATGTTTCTAGCTCTCTAACCCTCTCCTTTCTCTCTGTAAAAAATCAATAAAATATATTTTTTTTTTAAAAAAGAAATTGCAAGGGGAAAACAAAGAAATTGCAGGGATTCTCTTGAAAGAATTGCAGTTTCTGTTCAAAGGGACATTGGAACTAGTGGGGCATGCCCTGCTTAAATGCTAAGGTACCATGTGTATTCCTTCTATTGAAACTGTGGGTCTCACTGAACTCATGTATTAATCTAAATTCCTGAGTTAGCATCTTATATAATAAAAGCATAATATGCAAATTAGCCATCACTCCAAGACACCTAAGCCATGCCCACCAGCCAATCAGAGTGGCTGTATACAAATTAACCCAGCCAAGATGGCGGCCAGAAGCCACGGAGCTAGAGCAAATAGGAGACTTCCATTGCACCAGCGATAGAGTTGAAAGTGCCTGTCTAGGCTGGCTGGGGCTCTGCTCAAGGCTTCCCTTGCCTGCCTAGGCTTCAGCTCAAAGCGACAAAGTTTCAATTATAGAAGGTAAATAAACACTAGAAATCTGATTCTAGCCAGCCTCGCTGGGACATTGGGTCAATGGGAGCTGTGGGCAGTCTGAAAACATCCCTCAGCCCCTCACCCAGGTTGGACAGGCACTCCAGTAGGGACCCGAACCCTGAAAACGGCCCTCAGCCCCTCACCCAGGCTGGCCATACCCCCATGGGGTGAGGGCTCCCACTGGGGGGCTTGGCCAGCCTGCAAACAGCCATCAGCCCCTCACCCAGGCTGGTCAGGCATGCCAGCAGGTGGACATCCTCTGAGTGGTCCCAGACTGTGAGAGGGCACAGGCTGGGCTGAGGGACCCCCCTGAGTGCACAAATTTTTGTGCACTGGGCCCCTAGTCATGGAATATTTGGGAATTAAGAGCAGAGAATGTGCTAACTTTGTCTCATCGAATGAGTTCATTCCTCCCAACAGCCTTTAATTAAGATAAGCTATCAAATATAGCATTTAGACTTGGCACAAATCAGAACCTGAGACCTACACAGAATATGGTGATAACTTTGCCAGAACCCTTGTTCAAACTTGATCAATTTCAAGCCAAGGAATCCAGCCAAACATTTATCGAATCCACTGAGTACAGCTGCTGCCAATAGTCAACTTGAAAGACATCCATTCTGAGGATCTAGGCCATCACACTAGAATGCATTAGGAAGTAATATCTGGTTTTTCTATAACAGAAGAACATGGTCTGAAGTTCATTTACAGGTGATCCATTATGGATCTGAGTAATAATTTATGTTAATGAAGGCATAGAGACTTGAGACCAACCATGGGATAAAGGTAACTGAATCATTTTGCTTTGCGATGAGTGTGGACTTGCTTGGTGAGCAGCAGGTACAAACCCAACCACATTCTCTCTAAATTGTAAGCCTCGCTCAGCAGTGGCCATGGATTTGACACTGGGTACACTTCGTACTTGCACTAACAGATACATATGCACACATACAGCACACTCATCCATGAAAGGCGTTGATATTCCTTTTCTCCTCTTCACAGTTGGTCAAAAGGCTGGGTGAGGTGGGAAAACCTCTACAAAAATAATTGCAATAGTGCCTACTCTGCTCTCTAAATGTTTTATGTACACTAAACACCTTAACAACACAAAGAGGCAGGAACTATTATTATCCCCGTTACACAAAGGAGATTGCAGAGGCCAAGAGAACTTAAGGAATTCGCCTGAGGAAGCCATAGGGAAGGGTGACTGACACCATGAACCCCTAATACACACTCTGAGGTCCCATCTCAAATGCCCCTTTCTGAGGGAAACATTTCCTGACCCCTGCAGGTTGGGCCAGTTCTGCCTCAGAACACCCTTCCAAGCCTCATAAAGGTTCATGATTTCATCTTTATTTGTGGGATTGGAGGTTAAAGGGTACTGGACACATGGTGCTCGTGCATGTCCAGTGCTTGGCTATTTGCCTGGCACACAGTAGGTACTTTGTTCATAACTGCTGACTGAATGAAAGAATAAGCTAGAGAACTAGAAAGAAGGAAAAGTGAAAGCAAATGAGGAACAAAAGGGATCAGAACACAGTCCCGGAAGCAATTGCTGATGCAACCAGAGCAGCCCAGGCATTCATTCTCGGGGCTGGCTTCCTTTCCCTGACTTAGCTCTGAACGCTGTAGCCTGGAGATCACTGGTCTGGAGCCAGAGGACTTGGACGCTTCACTCTCTATGCCCCTTGTCTCCTTCCTGACCATCCCGGGTCCTGCAGGCGAAAACTAGAGGTCTCTGTGCAACTTGGCTTGGGAGTACATTGGCTCAGTGTGGCTAATGAACTGATTCTGCGTCAATAAAAACATCACTAATGTTCCATGAGAAGGGCACGTCACAGCTGGTCAGCCTAGGGTCTTAGTGCATTGTTCGTTCGTTCATTCATTCATTCATTCATTCATTCATTCATTCATTCTTATGAAAGCCTTCCATGTACCTGGCACGGTTCTAGACCAGATGAGCCACGTACCCTCTCAGAGTCTGGGCTTTGTTACCTATGAAATGGGATGCAGAATGCCTCCCTTCCAAAGCCAATGGGCGGGCCAATGTGGATAGTGAATGTGGAGCATTGGCCCAAGGGCTGGTCCCCAGGGCTGGTGGATTTCAGTCTTACTTGACTGTTTCTATCCTCTAGAGAGGCGATGCCGGTCCCCAGCTCCCCGGTTGGGACCTGTAAGGCCATGGCAGAGTCTTTCCTTGGGCTCTGTGGGACTGCGACCTCAGGGTGACCCTTGAGACCCCCACAAACTTGCTCCTTGGTAAGCTGGCTCCTAGGGTAACAAGGGGACGTTGCAGTTGGTGCTCCAATGGAAGAGACAGAAGAAGGCTGACCAGCCTGCTCCCTGGCTACGGCAGGAGCTCCTGCAGCTTGGAAAGACAGAGTGGCAAGCTCCATCTCCATGGCCCAAGCCTTTATGAATGCGGTGGGGGGAAACGGGGCTGCCATGGCCCAGCCTAGCCCAGCTGGATTCAGGCTGGCCTCCAATGAAGACACGGACAAGGAGTTACCGCCCTGTCCCTGCTTCAGCCCAGACCTTCAGTGAGTCCCAGGACCTATCTGAGCAGGTGCCTGCGAGGACCAGAGGGAGATCCGTTTTGTTAAAGTGACTTACAGTTTTTCATTATCTGCTTTTGCATAACTTTCTTCCCTGCTGGAGAAAGTCGAAGAACAGAGGATGGTTTACCTGTGATATCGGAATAGCTCATGTTAAACCGAGGCACGTTTGCCAGCCCAGAGGCCAGGTAGGGGGGCCCTGGCGAGCTACCTGGCCCTTCCTGCTGCTTAGGAGTCTTCAGTAGGACCAGTGGAGGCTTGGTCCACAGATGGAGGAAATGGGAGTGACTGGGAGAAGCGGCTGGAATGGGGTGAGATGAGCGAATGGATCCTTTGCAATGTAAATATCCTGAATATCTTCCTAGCTTTCGTCCTTATAAGGTTCCCGTGTGTTGGTGACTTTCAGGATTGTCATGTATGGGGCAAGCTGTGCATCACAGAACTCCATGGGGCACCGTTTATGTCAGCGTCTAGTTTCCGTTTACAATAACAAAGGTTAAAAATACTGATTTGCTAGTTTCTTCTCTGTCCACTATGGTGGGCAGGGTTCCTTTACTAATGAATTTCTCAGAACCTTATGGCAATGGGCACCGGGAATATCCAAGCCAGACCTTCCAAGTCCCAGACATTGGGGTTGCAAAATAACGGCACTGGTTTAGGAGGGTTAGCCTAGCAGCCCACGTGCCACGCAGCACATTCATGCCTTTGTCATAGAGCCAATCTCCCTGGGGAAGGGGGGGGCACTACCTCCTTAATAGGAAACTACTTCGGAAACAGGCTACCATTTCAGAGTTCAGGTGCACTTGTTTATTCAGACCTTGGAAAGCAGACCCAGTGCTATACGTTGGAGACTGCAGGTTCAAATCTATGTCAGCACTTAGGAAAGTGAATTTGGCCAAATAGGAGGGGCATACACAGGAACTTCTGCGGCCGAATGAGTTTGGGAGACTGTTTTGGAGTCAGAATGCCCATGGACACGATAGCAGTTCTGAGGATTTTGGACTAAAGACACCTGTTCAACATACAGGGGTTGGCAAATGTAGGTTTCGAGTTGTGAGTATGAGGAAAGACAGTGTTCTTGTATTATTATTTCCTTATTAATTATTGTAATACTTATCTGTACTATTTGTTTTCTTCTTATTATTGTTATTAATTTTGTATCCTTACTTATAGTTTATCTTTAGGTAACAATGGCTGGCAATTTAATCTACTTTTGCCCACCCCTGTATTTAACCCAGAAATTTTCAAACTTATTTTTAGAATCTGCTTATGATCCGAAGTCTGCAATTTGGGAAATATGGTTTATTTACCCTGTAATGTCTCACAATGACTGTTCTCTCACTGTTCTAATATAGCAACACTAAAGGAAGCAATCAGCTGTGCTTAGTAGGTTCTTTATGGGAAAGTACATTCTATGTCCTAACCAGAGAAACAGATGGGTTCGCCCTTGGTGCAGCTCTCCCAAGTATCCCAGGATAGAGATTTCAAAGCCACGGCTGGGAGATAGACCCTAGCACCCCACAAAACCTACAGTAAGAGAATACAGGACGATGTGGAATCAATAGCCAAGTGTTGAACGGGGTGTTAGTGGTGCCCACACTAGATAAGAACCATTCCACTGATGGTTCCAATTAATATTTTAAAGCTCACTGGGAGTTCTCTCCTGCATAATGTGAGCAAACAATTATTTATAATTTATATAAGTTGATTATAAACTATTTATATCCTTTGCATTGCTGTAGAGCTCTAGCTATAACCCAAGGCGCATTGCGGGAGACCCACCCCTGCACAGAGAGAACATGCCCCAAGCCCTGAGCCCTGGCGGCTCCAGGGAGACGGTGAATGCTTCATGGGGTGGTCTGGGTGGAGCACAGTGCTGGGCACTTGTGCTCTGTGAGGAGAGGGAAGCTGGGAGGGGTGTGGCTTCACAGGCAAAGGGATGGGAGTGGTGGGCGGTGAAAGAACAAGGACTTGAGACCAACGTGAGGCTCAGATCCCGCTTTTCCCATTACGTCACTTTGGGAAAGCCACTGCCCTTCTCTGAGCCTCAGCTTACTCACCTGTGAAATGAGCACAAGAACGCTATCGTCACAGGACCAGGGTGAAGGCTACAGAAAGCATATGTACTACAGGGTCTGGCATATGCCGGCCTGGTAGGCCCAGCATCACAATAGACAGTGACCAAAAGACGAATGTCTTCCCATTGAAAGTGCTCAATAGAATCAGCACGGCACGAAGAATACAGGGTCAGCTGTCCTTTTCCATATGCTTACTGGGCACGCAACACGGACAGTTGCAGTTGAAGGGCAGGCGGGGAGATTCAGATGAGAGTTCACAGGGGGACAGTCTCTGGGTGGGGTGGTGGTCACCACAACCCCTATCTGGCCACCATTCTGCAGATGAAGTATAGATTTTTTTATTTGTGTTCACTGAAGGGTCCCGGTGGCTGAACTAAGGCACTGAGAGATGAGCCAGGAGCCAACCTTACGACATCCAGTGGGAGAAAGGCCTGCTTCAGAGTTGGGGACTGTCATTTGTTCTGCTTCACTTTACATCAACTCACAGACAAGAAGTTGCTTGGGGAGCATATACTCAGAAGACAGAAGTTGGATTTTCTGAAAAATCCCTTTCTCTAGCCAGGACATTTGGATTAATCGTCTATAGAACAAGGCTTTTTGGTTTAGAAGTCTCATTTTCCTAGCTTGAGGCTAATAAATTCTGACAAATTCCTAATCTCGAGTTTCCTTTTCTTTGCACTAAGAGCACCAGAAAATTTACAATCTATTCACACAGGCAGAATTTTCTATGGAATTCTCTATAGGTGGACTTTTCATTCCATTGGCTCATATTCTGACAATATTAAGAGTAGCAGCCACCATCTCTCAAGTACCTACTGTGGGCCAGGAACACTGTGAAATACTTTAAACATATACTATCTACATTTAACATGTGTTACCTCCTTTAATCATAGAAAAAGCCTGCACGGCTTTCAACTTTACGGATGAGAAAATCAAGACTCAGAGAGGTTAATAACTTGCCTGGGATCACCCAGCTATAAAGTCATGGAGCTGAAATCTGAACTCAGATCTTCCTGACTTTGAGCTCCTAACTCCTCATCCACTCTGCCTCTGGTAAGATCTTCCCATGGTCTCCCAATGCTCACATCTACTGGACACACAGATTCTCTGAATGGCTATGGGAATACTCTGGCTCTATTAGCAACTCTGTATACACTACTCTTTGCTATAGACATGTCTAGAGGTGGAAAATCTTTTTTTTAAATATCTTTTTAAAAAATTGATTAGAGAGGGGGGGGAAAGGAGAGGGAGAAAGCAAAACAATGTGAGAGAGAAACATCGATCAGCTGCCTCCTCCCCGCCCCCTGTCCCCCTTTTGGGGATTGAGCCAGCAACCTGGGCATGTGTCCTGACTGTGAATCAAACCGAAGACCATTTGGTACATGGGATGATGGTCAACCAACTGAGCTTCAACTGGCCGGGCTAGAGGTGGAAACCTTTACGGAGTTCTCTTGTAGTTTCCACTTCACGGCATTTCTGATGGCCCCACAGCGTGGGCCTGCTCTTCTCAGGGCCTCCTTGCCCAGCCTGTGCCTATGGCAGCCGCCCTGTTTCCTGCTTTTACTCTGCCAGCAGGGCGAAGACAGTATCCCGGGCTTACTTCCCTGATGGTCATTTGAACTGATGCCTCCCATCAACTCTGTGGTGCTGCTTAATGTATCGTGCACTGAGCAGCCACCACTGGTTTCCCTGGAGGCTTCTTGATCCACTTCTGTGAGAAGGTGCAGTCAAGTTAAGCATGTTTCCTTCCAAATCAGCAGCCAGAGAAATGCCAAGAACTGCAAGGCACTGCTTTGCTGTTGATAACAGTCCCGAGGACTCGGAAACCAGGTGCCATGGATTCAGAGTTTAAAAAACATTACCCTGATTGAAGGTGAAGCACAATACCCAGCTATTGTTTACATAAATGAAGTTAGAAACTAAGCAATCATTTCTTATGTTACTGCCAAGGGAAGGGGGGCAAATGTTTTGATTCCCTGCTGCATCTCACTTTGGGGAAACTGGACGGTTACTTGGCGCTGTATCAGGAAATGACTCCCTAGTGACATTCAATAATATTTCCTGCGAAACAGAACCCATCGCTCCAAACCCTGCTCTGCACACAGGTCTGGGAGGTGAATGCAGATGTGTTACATTACGGTGTCTTATACACAGGACAGGACATAATCAGGGGATGCTAAACCCCTAATTCTGTAAATGCTGACAGGCCCAGAGCTGCTCCCACCGGACCTTGGACTTCACCGACTTCCACGACTCACGAAGCCATCCTCAAGTCTCTGCAAATCCTTTGGCCCATTTCATCTCTGCCCCTCAGCTAGGGTTTCTGCTGCAGGCAGCATGTCTCCCCATTTGCCTGCTTGTGGCCCCTGGAATCTGTTTTCTTCCACCACTTGTCACCAGCCCAACGGTGACAGGAGAGAGGTGCGTGGTGGCACGCGGGCACACTTTGGAAGTGGGTGCACTTTGAAAGGATGCTTGTTGCCTTAGTGTAGGTTCCCTCATGAGCAGGTCAGGGACGAGCACACAAGTGGAAGCAGTTGCTTGGGGAAGCGGGGCTAACACTGATTGGGATGTGGGGAAGGAATACAGGCCAGGGAAGGCAGCCCCAAAGGATCCGCTGTTAACCCTGCTACCATAGAGGGTGCCTGAAGTGTAATTCCATGGGCAAGTTCTGGGTACTGTGCAAGGCATGAGGCTCAGAATTCCCCCAGCCAAGAGGAGAGGGAGCTGGGGTATTTACATGCCAACTGCAGGGGCCACTGGCTGATGGCTGCATTCCTTAGCCCATCTGGTCTACCACCAGGGCAGCACCGCTTTCAGAGTCAGGGGTGGGTGGGGGAAGGGCCCTCAGAGATGCAGACACTAGCTGTTAGAAATCAACTCTGGGAAGGTCCATAAAACATGGACATGTCAGTGACCACATCCTATACCTGCTGCTGCTGAGATGGCAATTGACCCAACACCACTTGTTTGACGCCAAGACAGATTTTTGGTTCCATCCACTGATCCTCTATCTTCTACCGCTGCCCCAGTCCTAGCAAGTGTTAGCTCATCGAATCCAAACAGTAGCTTCTGTTTTCCTATTTCAACAAATTTATTAAAATTCTATATAATAAAAGGCTAATATGCAAATAGATGGAGCTGCAGAACAAACAACCAGTCGCTATGATGTACAGTGACCACCAGGGGGCATGCGCGGAACAGAGTGAGCATCTGCCACGGCAGGATGGTGGAGCAGGTGAGCGGGGGCACCCGACCAGGTAGGGCACTGGTCGCTGTCATCAGGTGACTCTCTGGTAGTTACTGAAAATTCTTTGCTCCTGCATGCCTTGGTCCCGCCTGGTGCTTGCACCTGCTGCCAGTGCCGGCCCCACTCACATTCGCTGCCAGCACCTGGCACCGATCCCAATCGCTCGGCACTGTTAGTGGGTGTGAGTCGAAGCTGCCAGCCTCAATCGCCCCTGAGGGCTTCTCTACCTCCCCCTGCTCCTGAGGGGCGATTGGGACGGCAGCCACCACTCGCACCCACTGACAGCGCCAAGCGATTGGGACTGGCGCTGGATGCCGGCAGCAGGTGTGAGCGGTGGCTCCAGTGCCAGCTGTGGGTGCAAGCGGGGCTGGCATCACCGGTGCATAAGGAGCAGTGGCAGCAGGAGCAGGGCTGCCAGCAGAGAGGGGACCGGGGCCGTGGCAGGAGGGGCCATGGCAGGAGGGGCCAGGTGAGGGTGCAGAGGATGGGCCAAGACCCACCCCTATGCCCACCGCAGCTTCACGGCCCACAGTTCCTTTCAAGGTGCATGAATTCATGTACTGGGCCCCTGGTATCGTATAAGAAAATATTTCATTCATACCAAAAAATAGAGAATAATGTAGCAAACACGGTGTAACCACTGAACATTGTCTGCCACATCCTGACATGTTGCCTAACTCCTTTATCATTTACTTGATAACATTAAAGTTTCACAAACACAGTTAGAGCCCCTGTGTGTTCCTCGCTGATCTCATTCTCCTCCAGTCCTCCCTGAGGAGCCCATGTGTTGCCACTGCCATCCGTGTTTTTCTGTCTTGCTACCTCTGTATATACCCCATGCGCACAGGTGTGATATGTGCATATAAGATTGTTTTACATTTCTTCAAACATATTAAATTGGCATCATGCTGAATAAGTCATAAATCATTCTGCCTTTTTTTTCTCAGCATTGCTTTTATAGTTGCATCCTTGTTGGTGCACTGGATTACATTATAGACGTTTATACAAGTTGTTCATCTCTCTTCTCCTCCGCACCCCTACTACCACAAAATGACTTTGTCTTTTTTTCTGTTTCAAATAGTGCTGCAATAAATACACTTTGGATTTACTAATTTCCTGTGAACGCGTGGGAATCTTTTTTGGGTCTGTTCCTGGAAGTGGAAATGCTGAATCCTTGAATATGCACATGTCCAGTGCTGCTAAATTTTGCTGCATCCCCCTCCACACTGAACGTGTTTGCTCTTCCACGGAAAGGGTCTGAAGATCCCTGTTTCTCTGCATCCTCACCAACCCCTGATGAATTTCTGCTCATCCAATCCAAAACATGGCATGTGCCCTGGGCATTTCTGTGCCCTGGCTTTCTATCCCTTCCTTACCACCTGGGCAGAGGGACCTGCCAGGGCTGACAGTGGTGAGATCTTGCTTCACTTTGCATTCCCCTGACACTGTAAGGTGGAACACATATTTTTTATTATCCTCACAAGTCATTCAGGTTTTGTCTTTTGTGAATTTCCTACTTATACCCATCATCTTCCATTCCACCAGCCTATTTGTCTTGTTCTCACTGAGTGGTAAGAACCCTCTGCATAGTCTAGAGGCTGACCTTTCTGGTTTCTTATATAAGTACCAGCTCCCACTTGATCGTTTTACTTTGTTTGCAGTGGCTTTTGTTTTCTAGGTATTTTCCATTGTAAGGTAGTAGGATTTACCGTATTTTCACGAAATTGTCTACCAAGCAGTCCTAAAGATGTCCTCCTGTTTTCTCTGAAACGTGTTAAAATGTTGCCATTTTTATTTAGGTTTTATCCTCGTGGCATTGATTTTTGAGTATTTAAGTAAAAAGCTAATTGATTTCTCCACATGGATGAACAGCAAACTCAGGACCCCTTACATCTGCTCATTCTTTTCCTTGTGGATAACACCTCTCCCATCTATTGTCACAGATTAAGTTCTCAGTGACAGATGGAGGTAAGTCTGAGCACTGTGTCATTTCATTGATCTATTTGTCTCTGGGTCAATGTCATGCTTCCTTAATTACTACAATCTTACTAGGAAAGAAAGAACCTTCTTCCCCATATTCTCCTTCTAAAAACCTATTTTGCCTCTTTGCTTTTCTGTATGTAATTTCCATGGATCATGATTAGAATTATATTAACTTTACAGACTGATTAGGGATAACTTCCACTTTTTAGTACTGATTCTTTCCACTAATAAACATAGCCCATCACCTCCACTTATATCCTCCCATTTCTGTAGGTCTCCTTTTATCAATATACTAGGGGCCCGGTGCACAAAAATTTGTGCACTCGGGGTGGAGGAAGTCCCTCAGCCCGGCCTGTGCCCTCTCACAGTCTGGGACCCCTCAGTGGATGTCCTATGATGGCCCCAGTCTGCCAGGCGCCTTTTGTGTGTGTGTGTGTATGTGTGTGTGTCACCACTGGGGACCTGCCCCCAGTCGCATCTGAGGCTCGGAGCAGTCCTCCTGTGTGTCTACCTGCGGGGGGCCTGCCCCCAAGCACCCCGTGGAGGCTTGGAGCAGGCACCCCCTCTATGTTGATCTCTCAGACTCTTGCCCTCCCCTGCATGTTGTTCTCTTTTGAGCTGTGACCAGGGCTGGGTGCTGCCTGCCTCCCAAGCTTGCCTACTGCCCATCTTCCTCTAGCCACCAGAAAGCAGGGAAAACCCTGCCTCATGGTCAGGCCAGCCTTTTCCTGCTCCGTGATCCCCAGAAGGGACCTGGGAAGCCGCCAAGCAGGCCGCCAACTCTTTCCCACTCACCCGTCCCCTGCTGCCTTCCTTTCCCACTTCCCGGTGCCGCCAAGGGGTCTGGGGAGCTGCCAAGCCCTGCAAAGGGCCTGGGCAGCCACCAAGCAGGCCGAGACCTCCCCACCCCCCCACTGCCTCTTTCCCGCTTCCCGTCTCACCACCTTGCTTTCCCACTTCCTGGTGCCCTGCAAGGGGGCTGGGAAGCCCACCAAGCAGGCCACTGACCCCCTGCTGCCTCTTTCCCGCTCCCCGATGCCCCTCCAAGGGCCTGGACAGCTGCCAAGCAGGCCACCGACGCCCTGCCACCTCTTACCCACTCCCCGATGCCCCGCAAAGGGCCTGGGAAGCCCACCAAGCAGGCTTCTTGACCCCCTGCCACCTCTTACCCGCTTCCCGGTGCCCTCTAACACTGCCGCCTGTTTCCCACTCACGGGTCCTGGGTCCTGCACTGTCTCACCCTGCAGCCGCTCCATGCACTCGGGAGGTCCCTCAGCCCGGCCTGTGCCCTCTCACTGTCTGGGACCCCTCGGGAGATGTCCACCTGCTGACGTGCCTGACCAGCCTGGGTGAGGGGCTTTAAGGCTGCCCACAGCTCCCATTGACCCAACGTCCCAGCAAGGCTGGCTGGACGCAGGTTACTGTGATTTATCTCCTATAATTGATGCTGTTCCTTTAAGGCCTGGGGTTATCTTCTATAATTGATACACTGTTCCTTTAAGGCGGCCTTCTAACTAAAGCCTCCTCTGCCTCACCTCGCAGCGTCTATAATGAAACAATTGTTACTTTTACTGGTTAGGCCCAGGCTGCTGTGTCCTTCAGCTCCTGAGGATTCTATGATTGTTACATTGTTTCAAATGTTTCAAATCTGTGTTTCGCTAGAGGCAGTTTAAGCGCAGCTGAGCTGAGTGGGCGCAGCTTCACTTTCGCTCCTGCTGCAATGGAAACTGTCCTTTACTCAGGTCCGGGAGTGGCGGCCACCATGTTGGCTGGGCTAATTTGCATACAGCCGCTCTGATTGGCTGGTGGGCGTGGCTTACCCTGTCTCGGAGAAACGGTTAATTTTAATATTTTGCTTTTATTAGTTTAGATATAAAAGCCTATGCGACCGTTGATTGGCCAACCAGCCACCTGGCCAGCTGCTATGACACGCACTGACCACCAGGTAGCAGAAGCTCAATGAAGGAGCTGCTGAGCTTCGGTCACTTGGCAGTAGTGGTTCTCAGATGACCAACCTGGAACCAGAGAGAGGAGGGAACCTGATTCTGGGGTGCATCAACCAAGAGCCACCCTCTCGCAATCTAGGACCCCTTGGGGGATGTTGCAGAGCCAGTTTCGGCCTGATCTCCATAGGCCAGGCCGAGGAACCCCACTGGTGCATGAATCCATGCACAGGGCCTCTAGTTTATGATATAATCACTTTTCAGGAGCACTAAAATTAGAAAAAAGAAACCGCTCATCATTTAAGATATACCATGAGCCTCAGTAATCATGCTCGTGCATATCTGTCTATGGTTTTTAAAGGCACATTTGGTTGGCGTTTTGTGTTGTTTTTTTTACCATCATTTATCAAGCATTTACTACAGGCATGATCTCAGTTTATGCAATACTCTGAACGAGGTGTGGCGAATTATTCCCATTCACAAGGGCATAGAGAGGTCAAGTAACTGGCTCCAGGTCTCAGGCAGGCAGTGGGCAAGCGAAGGCTAGACCTGACCCCACAGCTGTCTGACTCTAGTCCCTGCTCAAGCCTCTGCGTACAATTCTGAAATTATATTGCTTTGACCCACCCTCCTTTTCTATGGAACTGTGATCACATTTAACTTTGTATTTCCTCCCCTCCCCTCCATTCAACATCATTTTTGCTGGTTGTTGGATAGTCTTCACAAACGCTTCTTCTGATGATTAGCAGAAGGGTATCTGATCACTGTTTCCTCATTCAACAAGGGCAGACTGACCGCTCTGGGGAGCAATTTAGCCTGACCTTGTGGACGAACCCTTCGCATGCCCCACGCCCAGCAATTCCTCTCCTGAGAGCATGTCCTAGAGGAAATCTTAGTGGTGCCCCAGCTGCTGCAGGCAAGGCTATTCACAGGTGCGTTGTTCAAAATGGAAAAACCAGAAAGGAGACCTCACGGAGAGCATGAATATTGCTAATATATTACTGAGTGAACAAAGCAAGTCTCTGAAGCCACCATTTTTATAAAGTGCAAAAAAACAAAACAAAACAACAAAACACCACCAAGCAAATCTATTGCCTTGATACGTATACATGACTAGTAAAATTATGTTTAAAAAAAGGCAAGAGAATGAGAACTACAACATTCTGACTGCATTCCACTCTGAGTTCAATGCATGGATTCATTTGATAAATATTTGTTGAGCACCTACTAAGTCCTAGCTCCCCTGCTTGCCCTTCACATACAGAACTCATTCACTCCTCACTTCAGCCCTGTGAGCTGTTTACTCACAGCAGCAGCCTTTTTCAGAAGAAGAAACCAGAACCCTGAGAAGGGGAGTGTGATGTTTACTCTTATGTGTCCACTTCACGGGCCACGGAGTGCCCAGGTACACGGTTGAACATTTTTCTGTGTGTTTCTGTGATGGTTTTTCAGGTGAAATTCCTATTTAAATCACTAGACTGAGTGAAGCAGATTCCTCTCCCTAATGTGGGTGGGCCTCATCCAATCAGTTGGAGGCCTGAGCAGAACAAAAAAAGGCTCACCCTCTCCCCGAGTAAGAGAGAATTCCTCCCGCCTAACTGCCTTCCCACGGAAGGGTTTCCAGTTTGCCAGCTCACTCTGCAGATCCTGGGGCTTGCCCGTCTCCACAATCACGTGCACCCATTCCTTATAATAAATTTACACACAAGACTTCCTGGTTATGTTTCTCTGGAGAACCCTAACTAACACAGTAAGTTATGCCCAAATGCCACATAGCTAGGGAGGCAGGTCTACTGGGCTCTGGAGCCAGAATGCTTATCCATTCAACACATCACAAAACTATTCTTATAAGACTCCTAAGCTTCAAAAAAGGATTTGCAAGTGTCAAAACTGTATAATCTAAATGGACAGGCTTTCCTGAAAACCTATCTGATTTTTAGTTTATATGCTTCATAAATCCTGCACTTTCTTCTCTGCTGGGCACACAACCAATTTCTAGTGTCATATTTGGACTCTAACAAGCTCATTTCCAATACAAAGTATCCCAAGTTCCTCACTCGCTTCCAACAGAGTCAAAGAAGAAGAATCTGCATTTCAAATCATTGTGTTTGTTGTTATGACAACATATAGCGGGGATCTGTTCTGAGCAGTGGTATGCAAAGCCCGAGTTTGAAAGCATTTCTTCCATGTGATTCAGGAGGTCTGTGAAAGAGACAGGTCGGTCACACACTGCCACCCCACCGCCCACCATACACAAGGATGAAAATGTTTCTTAGCTACCTTAATGCGATGTAAAAAAAACATAAAGAAGGCACCAAAGCATATAATAAGACAAGCTCTCCCAGCAGGGAGGCTGAGCAGATGTTCTTTCCAGGCAAGCATCGTTACAATAATGTGACAGAAATGTCAGGTGCCAGAGAGCTCAGTGAAACTTGGTGTCTTCCATAAAAAGTTTACTGAGTGCCCTTCAAGTCGTCTTTCCTTATTCCTTTATGTACACACATGGCAGTGGCAATATATTTTCATGTGTGTTTATGTGTTTCACTCACTGATCTGGTTTTTGTCATGAATCACTCAGTCAACTAGGAGGTTTTTAAGAATGTTCCCTAGTGCATTCCTTGAACTGCTAGGCAATCATCTTATGAATAAAGTCCAGTGGTTTTCTCCTCTGTAGAGACATGCAAGTTGCTTCTAAGCTTTTGTTTTCTCTCCCATAGTAAACAATGCTGCAACGAACATCTTCATGGATGTCTCTTTAGGCGTATGTGGGGGACTTTCTCTCCTGTCTATGACTGAAATGGAATCGCTGGCCTGTAGTGAAGGCACTTTTTCAGTTTACCTGGATATTAACTAGATACTGCAAAAAGCTAGGCCAGGAAGCGAACGCCAGCCCCTTCACCAATGCTGGACACTGTCCGATTTAGAGTCTCCTCAAGGGGTGGCTGTGAAATGATAGCATGTTGTTTACTGCAGCTCCCATGCTACTCTGAGGCTGAGTATCTCCTCCCATGTGTGCTGGCTCAGCCACTTCCAGTGCCTTTCCTGTTCTGTTTCTTCTGCTGTTGGCTGATTCTTTTTCTTAGGGATGTGCTGAAAATTCTTGACATCTACCAGATGCCTATTCAGTTATACATTGCAAATAGATGCTCCCAGTCTGCAGTTTGTCTTTTAACTTTGTTCGCAAAAGGCTTGTCACTGAAATAAACAAAACTTACTGTTTCATTTTCTGATATATATATTGGTGGGGAGAAAACGGGATCTTTATTTTTATCTAGATCTTTGATCTTTTTGTTTATGGTGTGAAGTAAGGATATAGTTTTATTTTTTCCACTCACAGAAAGTTAATTTTCTCAGCATCATTTGTAAAAATGTTTAATGGTTCATATTTCCCCCACTAGTTTGCAATGTCAACTCTAGCACGCATTTTATATATTTACTAATGGCCCAGTACATGAAATTCATGCATTGGGGGGGGGGGGGTACCTCTCAGCCCAACCTGCACCCTCTCCAATCAGGTATCTACAGGGAGGGATCGGGCCTAAACCAGCAGTCGGACATCCCTCTCACAATCTGGGACCACTGGCTCCTAACTGCTCACCTGTCTGCCTGCCTAATTGTCCCTAACTGCCTCTGCCTGCCTACTTGATTGCCCCTAATCCCTCTGTCTGCCTGCCTGATTTGCCTCTAACTGACTCTGCCTGCCTGATCACCCCTACCTTCCTCTGCCTGCTTGCCTGATTGCTCCCAACTGCCCCCGCCTGCCAGCCCAATCGCTCCCAACTTCCCTCCCCTGCCGGCCTGATCCCCCCAACTGCTCTCCCCTGTTGGCCTGATTGCCCCTAACCACCTCTGCATCTGCCCACCACCATGGCTTTGTCCAGAAGGACATCCAGAAGGTCTCCCGGTCTAATTAGCATATTGCTCTTTTATTAGTATAAATAATATTGATATTATTCATAAAATTACATATATATATATTTGTGTCTATTTGTGAGACCTTTTTAACGTTTATTTGAGGGAGGGAGGGACGGAGGGAGGAAAAGAGTGGGGGGGAGAGAGAGAGAGAGAGAGAGCGAGAGAGAGAGAGAGAGAGAATCAATTTGTTGTTCCGCTTATTTATGCATTCCTTGGCTGATTTTTGTATGTGCCCTGACTGGGATTTAAAACTGCAACTTGGTGTATCAGGATGACACGCTATCCAATTGAGCTACCAGGCCTGGCCTACCTGTGAGATCTTTATTCTCCTGCACAGATCTATTAATCTATTCCTGTATAGCTGTGGCATTGTTTTCATTATGAGAGCATTGGTCTTGGTAAATGGTAGAGCAGGTCTTTCCTTTACCTTCTTCAGAATTTTTGGGCCATTCTTAGATGTTTACCCTTTTGTGCAAATTTTAGAATCTGTTTGTCAAGTTGTGTTCCAAGAAAATATCCTGTTAGGACTTTGATTGAACTGTAATATGTTTATGGATTAACTTGGGGAGAATTGGTAATTTATGACATTTACATCCTGCATTCTGAGACTTCTCATCAAACACTATATATATATTTGAGTCCTTTATGCCCTTCAATAACATATATAACTTTGTCTGTAAAGTTCTTGTAATGCTTTTATTAGATTTATTTGTGGTTAGCTTAGCCACAGGCTTGCTATGAGAATTAAATGACAGAAAATGTAAATGCTTAGAACACTGATAAGAACTCAATTAGTATTAGCAATTAACATCATCTCATAACTTTGTTGCTACTGTGAATAGGCTATTTTTCTATAATATTTTCTAACATATTTTATGATTTATACAAAAGATAGATTTTTTAAAAGTGTAGACCTTGTATCGAGCAAACTTTTGGAATTTTCTTTTTAGTTTTAAAATTTTATGTGCAGATCTTCGTAGGTTTTCTACATACAGACAGTTTAACTTCTGCAAATAAGGAATTATGTTTGCCTTTCCAATTCTTATGCCTATTTTTCTTCCTTTTTCTTACTGTATTGTATTGGTGAAGAATTCATATCCAATGCTGAATAATGGATGGGAAAACAGGTGTCCTTCCTTGTCCTGAGTTTTACTGGAAATGCTTCTACAATTCACCATCAGCTAGAATGCTTGCTTTCAAGTTTCGGCAGTTAATTTATCAAGCTAAGAAAAATGTTTATTTTCAGTTTGGTAAGAGGTTTCCTATTTGTTTTTAAATCATGAATAAGTGCTGAAATATATTGATCACTTATGCCACATCTACTGAATTAATCATGTTATCCTTTCCCCTTAATCAGTCAATGTATTGAGTTACACTGATAGGGTTTAAAAACTTCATACCACTCTTGCATTCCTAAGCTAATGCTCATTAGTCACGATGTATTTATTTTAATAATCTTCTGGATTCCATTTGCTGATACCTTATTTAGGATTTTCCCATCTGTGTTCTATACAGATGGAAAGTGGAATGTTCTTATACTGGAAGTTTCATGAAATTGGTCTTCTTTACTCTTTAGTGAGCATTTCATTTCAACAATTTGCATAAAAGGGATTACCTACTTTTTCAAGCTTTGGGAAAACTCACCTTTCACATCTCTGGGCTCAAATTATCTTCTCTTCCTGGAATTCTCCTTCCCTGATTCAAAAAAATTCTCAACTTTCTAGGTCTCACTAAATGCTATGACCTCCCTCCACCCTCTCATCTTCTCACCCTCTTTGGAAATCCACTCCCCTCACACCCTCCCTGGCAGCCTCAGACCATGCTCTTTTGCTCCATGCTTGCAATATTTATGCTTCTTTTTTTTTTTTTTTTTTGCATGTGATCCCGCCTCTTTCCAAGTGCCTACCCCAAGGCCTTTCTCTTAAATGGTCGGTATACATTTGTCAAATGAATGTCTATAAAACATGATTGCTCTTGCTGATCACATACACACACATACACACCAGCAGATAAGACTATCGTGAGAAAAATGGTTTTACTTTTCATCAGTGTCCAATGCCAGTTCTTGTGATCTGGAGACATCTGGCAGGGCCTTGCTCTTGTGCAAGAAATACCATTCCTTAGGTTCCAAGTGATGGGCAGTGCAGCAGGGCTTGGGCCTGGGAGAGTACAGGGAGGCAACAACATTTATTGAGGATTAAGGGCTGAACAAAGCCTCTGCATGACATGCTTACCACGGAGGTTTATTACTCTGCACACAAATAATTACAGCACCTGTTGTAGATGGTGGAGTGGCTTAGAGATAGTAGCCCCTTCCTCCCTTGCCATCCAGTTTAGCGGGGAGGGAGGTCAGGAGGGAGTGTATTTTAGCTAAGGAGCTGGAGAGCTGGGTTGCAGTCCCCGCCCTACTCCTGGTCCTGAATCCTTGGGCTACACCCATCTATACAATGCATAGACTGAGAGAAAGCACCTGCTGAGGAATGCATATTTTAATGTGTGGACCGGGCAAGATGATTCCTAACTGTCAGCAACATAAAATCTCGGATATTTATTGTTAACTCATGCATTTGGAAGGAGGCTAGTGGTCAGCTAGGGTAAGCCAGGCTTGGTTGATCTTGGCGAGGCTCATTCGTGCAGCTATGGGTCAACAAGGTGCTTTGTTGTGGCTGGAGATGGGAAGGCCACCTTAGCTGGGGAAACATTGTTCCAGATGTCTCCTATCCAACTTCTGTGATGCAAGAGAGCAAGAGGAATCATGAGGGATCTTGAAGGTTAGTCTCAGAACCTGCACTGCACTTCTGCCTTATTCTATTGGTCAAAGTACGTCACATGATGTTATGAAGTCCATGTGATTGTATTCCAGAAGCAATTAGGTTTGGATGAGATCCTAAGGGTGGGGTCCTCATGATGGGATTGGTGGCCTTATAAGAAGAGGAAGAGGTCAGGGCTCTCTCCACCTTGTGTGGGTGCAGTGAGAAGGCAGCAATCTACAAATTAGGAAGAAAGGTGTCACTGGAACCCAACCATATGACACCCTGACCTCAGACTTCCAGACTCCAGAATGGTGAGAAATACATGTCTGTGGCTTAACCCACCCCAGTCTATGGTGTTTTGTTATGGCAGCCGAGCTAAGACACACAGGGAGGGAACTTATACTCCACCTTCCGGGGAATCCCCCCGCCCTCAAAGTCACAGGATAAAGGGTATGAATACAGAGAAAAAGCAAGTGGGGCCATTAATGAACTCGAACCTTACAGAGGTACCATCACTCTAGGCCAGCGGTTCTCAACCTGTGGGTTGCGACCTCTTTGGGGGTCGAACGACCCTTTCACAGGGGTCGCCTATGACCATCCTGCATATCAGATATTTACATTACGATTCATAACAGTAGCAACATTACAGTTATGAAGTAACAGCGAAAATAATTTTATGGCTGGGGGTCACCACAACATGAGGAACTGTTTTAAAGGGTCGCGGCATTAGGAAGGTTGGGAACCACTGCTCTAGGGTCTTCCTAGGAAAAGGAGAGAAGTAAGCCTTCTCTATCCAAGGTCACCAGACTCCCCGGAGGAGGAGCACTAGGCACAGGGATAGAGACACACACCTTCTCTGCACTTCCCTCCACTACTTAGGGAAGTAAAATCTTTTCCTAAGTCAAAAGGACTCAGGAGCAGAGGAAATGGAACCTGTGTGAAAAGATGGCTGGCGACAGCGGGACGGCCTGCAGCAGGTGGCAGCACTCTCTCCACCTCACTGCTGTAAAGGGTACGAGGCTTTACTGAGTGGCGTGTGGCCCTGTATGCATCGCAGGTGTTCAGGGCCCACCCAGAGTGGTCTTCTGCATACGTCACGATGTCGAAGGGGGTCAGATGAGGACAACACTGGCCCGTCTGCCCATGTTGGATCATCTTCCAGAAACCCGAGTACACAGCCACGGGAATCATCCCCAGTAATTCCAAGTTGGCAGAGCCAGACTAATTATCTGCAATTTCGTCTGTCAAAATCATTTGGAAATTTATCCCGTGTTAGAAGAGAGGGTCTGACAGGAGGCCTCTCACAAGTTCGAAAAGGTGTTGGACACTGGCCTTGGCTGAAGAATAGTTCCCCCTCTCCCGCTCTGCCCGCCCCCCCTTTTTTAGTCCATATGTCTCAGAGCCACTGGGTCCCCATCTGTGTCTGGCAGGGACTTGGCTCTGCCCTGTTGGAGCCATAGCTGGCGGCACACGGTCCTGCAGGTGAGGCCAAGGTGGAGAAGCTGTGTGCACACTGTGGGAGTCCCCTGGAGGCATGGGCATCCTTTCCCAGTTCCAGGATACACCACCCCCCCACACCACCCCTTTCCAGGCCTACAGGTGGCAAGAGCCCCCAGACTGTTTCACCAGCTCTTATCCTCTCTTTAAACCCACCTACACCTTTGTAACTCGATGCTAACTTAAAGCCCCTCGATTATTCCACGTGATTGTGCACCTATTTCATGCCAGGACCATGACTACGTCAAGTGGTAAAAAAAAAAAAAGTGGGAGGAGTAGAGCGTGCAATGGTGTGGCTGATGCGTTAATAAAATAACAACATCAGCAGACTTCTGTTCCCTCTGCAGAGATAAGCAGACACACCTAAAACATAACCATGTCCCTCTCTCCCGCTCCCCCTCCTTCTCTCTGGGCCTCCATCTCTTCTCTCTTTCTCTCCCCTCTTGTCCATCATCCCTCAGCCCTAGTGAATTCGCCCTGTTCTGTATGGGGCCTGGGTGAGGTTCTGGGGAGACAGAGATGAGCAAGCAGTTGCACCCAAGAGCTCCCAGCCTAGAACTGGCCCATCCTGGAGGCACAAAGTAGATGCCTGAGGAGCATGTCCACAGGCCTGGGTCACGTCCCTGCTCTCCACGCCCCAGCTGCTCACTTCGGTCCTATTCATCAAATGTATCCGCTGTTGTCCCCATATCCATACAAGGAACACTTCCTGCCTACCTCCTAGGGTTCCTAGGAGCTTCCCATGGGATCCTATGTGTAAAGCACCCAACGCCAGGCCCAGCAAGCATGAGGTACCCATACGCAGTGGGTTTCCAGTGGAGGGAAACAGTGACAATACTAAGTGGTGGTGAAAAGTCTTAGGATCTTAGGCGAGCGACTTAAACCCCTGGGTTTAACCGAGCCTAATACAAACCGTCTGCTACCATTTCGTTTATGATGATTATATCTGAGAAGGTGCACAAGGCTCCAGATGGAAAAGCGGTAAAGACAGCAACCACAGACCAGCAGGCATTACTCTAGAACGCTGGTGCAGATTGCAACCAGCTCTTCACCTGCTTCGTGGAATCCCTGGGCAGGTGACCTCCCCACCCCACGGCATCCCAGGCTGCCTCACTGTTTATTTTCTGAGAGCCTTGAAATAGTCTGCCTGCTGAAACAGCAGGGGTGGCAGGAGGGCCCCAGGCCTCAGGCCATTGTCATTCAAACCTGGACATGAAGCAAGAGCCATTTTTAACCCCTTACCCGCCCGCAGCCCCCCTCCTCCCCGCTCCCTCAATCTGTGAACATAATCCAGAATCAGGAAAACTGGCATCACTAACACTCAACCACTGAACGACACTGCTGGGGACCCGGTGGGGGCTGGGTTCCCATCACAGGAAGTGAGCTTGTCCTCCATCCTGCCTGTCTGGTGGCAGGAGGACATCAAAGCCCGAAGCAGCTGAGGTGCTGGATAAATAATTGCCAGCCAGCGGCTGCCTTTGATCAGCAAATCCCCACAGCAAACCTCAAAGGCCCTGGTACCATTACAATTAGTTTAAAGGGTTGTACTAGTTTTTCCTAACCTTTCCTCCACATGAGGAGTCTGCACGGCTTTTATCAACAGGAATCCTGTCCAACCAGCTTGGCTCAGTGGTTGAACATGGACCTATCAACCAGGAGGTCACAGGAGGGCATATGCCCCGGTCTCTGGCCCCATCCCCAGTGTGGGGCATGCAGGAGGCAGCCAATCAATGATTCTCTCTCATCTGCCGATTCCATGTGCTGACTGGTAGCAGGAGCGTCCTGGGCACGTGCTGAGCAAGCCTCGGTCAGCGCTAAGTCTCAGGGAGCACCGCGGTGATAGTAACAACGCAACATCGACTCCCAGCCGGGTACTAAACACTCTGCAGGTATTATCTCAGGGTTCTCAAACGTGTGGGACAGAGCAACAGACTTGCCACACAGAAGGGTTCCTGAGACAAAGAAGCTTGAGAAAGCGCCTATTAAGGGCCCTGACAAGTCCTGTGGCCAGCATGTGAAAGTTGGCCGTTTGAGGAAGGTTAGTCTCGATGAATGCCTGCAAGTATAGAGAACCCAAGGTAGCTGGGAGGGAACCTTAAAGAAAACAACACTGCCCAGTCAGCATGGCGCAGTGGCTGAGTATTGACCTAGGAACCAGATCACGTTTCGATTCCTGGTCAGGGTACATGCCTGGTTTGTAGGAGGCAGCCGATCAGTGATTCTCTCTCATCATTGATGTTTCTCTCTCTCTCTTCCTCCCTCTCCCTTCCTCTCTAAAATCAATAAAAAATATATAAAAAAGGAAAGAAAAACACATTTGTGTTTGGACTCATGACTCAGCAGAGAAAAAGGACTGCAGAGGTTCTCTTCCCTGCACCTGACCGGGGTACTGCCCACTGCGCACACGGAAGCACAGCCCTGGAGAAGGAGGAGAGCCAGGGGTGAATGACACCCTCCCTCCTGGCAGAAAAGCCATGCGCTCGCTCTGTAGACAGGTGGTGCTCTGCCTGGCCCCCATCACAACCACCAGGAAGTCCAACCAGAGCCAGGATTCCGATCCAATCGGGCCAGACCAGCGGTGCTCAGTCGGGGCCGTTTGCCACCCAGGTGGCACTGGTCAATGTCTGGAGACATTCTTGGTTGTCTTTGCTGCTGGCATATCGTGGGTAGAAACCAGGGATGCTGCCATAGCCCCTACATGCACAGGACAGCTCCCAGGACAGAGAGTTATCTGGCCCCAAATGCCAGGGCGCCCTGGCTGGGAAACCCTAGGCAGGACAGGGGCTCTGTAAGGCTTGGGACCACGCGCGCAGCACAGAGTAGGTCCACACTGAGTGCCTGCAGACTGACTAATCAGTTAGGAACTGAATCCAGCTACATAAGGAAGGAAAGCACCACCTCTATTAGTCAAGGCAGGTACCCTTCAGCCTCTCCTTATTATGTCATCACAGTGACCAGAGCAGATGACAGTTACTACTGGAGACACATTCCTACTCTATGCTCCCTCACCTTCCCCCTCCAGGGTTGTCTGCAATGTGCTTTCTGTGTCACCTCACAGCAGGGCTGTAGGGACAGGAGCTAAGTCCCACCCCGCCAGCTCCTGGTAGTTGTCCCTTGCTACCAAAAAGAACGCAATAGCTCCCCTGGCTTAGATCAGTTCACACAGTTGGCTTTGCAAGAACGTGAGGGGTTTTTTTTTTCTTTCATGTCTATAGGAGATCCATTTAATATACAACCTGGGCAACCAAACCCCTAGCAAATATCATCCTATTTTGGGCAGAGGCACAACTTGAATCTTTGAAATAATCCTCAATTCCCTATGAAGTCTGAAGCCACTTTTCCACTTTATACGTTGCCTGGGACCAGAGAGGGACCACGCCATGGCGGGCCTGCTCCCTAGTGCCCCAGCACTGTGTGGGACACCCCTTTCCCCGGAGAGAGAAGACACATTTCTGCTTGGCCCCTGAGGCTACATCTGATTCCTAGAACACTGCCTCTCAACAGTCCTGGTCTGTGGGTCTAACTTTCTTTGGCCCAGCCCTTATTTTGCATAGCTGTAGTTCCTCCAGCTACTCACACGACTGCTCTCTACTCATCCTGCAGGCCTCAGCCTAAACGTCACCTCCTCAGGGAGGCCTTTCCAGCTTACTTTGCCTACACAGGCTATTTCTGGGTTACTTTCTAACTCCTCCCTATGTTTCCATCACATGATTTTGGTTTTGATAATTAATTATGACTTTGCTGACGCACTGAACACTGACCCTCCCACTAGACTGAAACCTCACTGAGGGCAGGAACCTTGCGCGTCTTACTCAGAACCCAGTGCCTGACACATTGCAGGTGCTTCGCACACATGTTGTGCATGAATAAAATGACTCAGAATAGCACCCCCGCCACTTGTGATAGAATCAACTAGGGGACATGTGGTAATGTTGGGAGACATTGCTGGTTGCCACAGTGGGGGAGGTTCCACTGGCACCTGGTGTGTTGGGACCAGGGATGCTGCCACACAGCCCACAGTGCCCAGGGCGGACCTGACAACAAAGACCTGTGTGGCCCCAAATGATTGGAGCGCCGCGGTGGAGAGACCCTGCCTGGGGGTGATCATATTTATCATATCTCAGTGATCATTTCCAAAATCTCAAAGTCCAAGAGAATATCCTTCACACGAGTGATCACTGCTTGGTAACTACAGACATGTTGTCACTCTATTAACCTCAGGACGCAGGCACAGAAACCATAATTCAGCAACAGGATGATTCCAACGTGTCATAGAGGGGCCTAGCCCCCCCCCCCCCCCGCCCGCCCCATAGAACACGCAGGAGACACTGAACCATGCTCCTTTGATACAGCCCCTTTGCTATTTCCCAAAGCAAGAATGCAAGAAATCTCCTCCTACTTGCACTCTCAGACGGGCTCAGATCTACCAGAGAAAACTCGAAGCTAACAGGGCCGCTGAACGAGAGGGGTGGTTTGCACATTAGCAAGCCCTTCTTCTTCCGCAAGGACTCTCTCTGCCAGGTTCCCTTACACAGCTGGCTCCTCTATGCATCCGGAATCTAACTTGGTTACAAAAGCGGGGTTTTACGTGTGCGTTCCCATTGTGAAAAGCTAGCCATCGCCTGCCACGGGAAGCACGTTGCCCTGCCTCCCAAAGATAATCTGCCTGCTTCTCGGTTTGCTCTTCACACTGTGGTCTCTTTGGAGAACGGGGCCTGTGTCTCCTGAATGTCTGGTTCTGCCTCTGAACACGCCAACGGGGGGCAGGAGGCCGATGAATATTTATTGATGCTGATGAGGTGAATGGAACCGGAGGTGTGTTCTCGCCTCCTCCTCATGTTTTCTAAGGGGTGTTTTTTAATCAGCATTTGCAAAACAGGCGCCAAGAACCTCTTACTTGAATACTCGGCCTCTCAAAGGGACTGGGGTGCTTTTGGGAGGCCTGGAGACTGCACTCTCCGATTCAACCCTCCTTAGTCTCTGGCCAGACATTCCATAAGCATGATTCCCCACGCGCGCATAATTTTCAGACCAGCTCAGCTGCAGGAGCAGGCCTCTCCTTGGCCCCTAAAAGCATACTCTCTCATTGTATGAGATACGATTGCAAGATGGAATCACGCACGCAGTTAATATTACGGTGAAGAACTCGGAGACGAGGAGGGTTTTTATTTGCCTTCCATTAGGGTCCTGCTAGAACAATCTCTCTCAACCTGGGGTCCCGGGGCCAGCAGCATCAGCATCCTGTTAGAAGTGCGCGTGCACGCCCCACCCCAGACATCCTGAATCAGAAGCCCAGAGGGTGGGCCCAAGTAAGCCTTCAGGTAACTGCCATGTGCTCAAGTTTGACAATTATAAGGCTGGAGGCTCAAGCTTTTTCTTTTTTAATGCCCCCCTGCCCCACAACTGGGGATTGAGCCCACAACCCAGGCAGGTGCCCTGACCAGAATCCTTCAGTTCATAGGCCGACACTCCATCCACTAAGCCAAACCAGGTAGGGCCCATCCACCATTTTTGGACTTTCTGTCTTGGAGCTCACTGTGCAGTCACTAACCTTACACTGGTAGTGACTCTGACCATGCACCATCATGAGAACAATGAGAACAGAACACGAAGTACCATGACAAGGGTTTGCTTCTGACATAGGTTTCTAGCTGAATTAGCATCTCAAAGCAGAGAGGCCCAGATTCTTGCACAGGTGTGTGATGTCAGATGCATTTTGTGCAACTGGCACTAGAGCTGTGGTCTGACTTATCCCCTGGGGTTCCTAGCCCAGCTTTGCTTCTGCATGAGATACCTTCCCCAGGAGACACACTGTGCTGTCAAACAAAGCTGCCCCAAATGGACAATTCATAGCTCAGAAGCCATCACAGCATTGGACGCCTTCACAGCCTTTCCTGGTTGCTTTATAGACACTTCCCTTCCCTGTTATCACTCTGCAGGCAGAGGAACAATTTCCCAAGCCTCAGCGAGCACATTTCAAGATTCCTTCTTGGAGGCTGAGCAGACTCAGCTCCCCAGGTGCGGCCCTTAAGGTGAATAAGATCCTGAATGCGCCTGATACTGTTGAAGTGAATGACCCGGCATTGAGTGAGGACATTAAAGAACGAACGCAAGGTGCACTGCTGACATCTCCGCCACCCAGAGAGCAGCGGCAGCTCTGCCCTCCAAGGAGCCCAGCAAAGAACCTTTCTCTGCAGAGGAAATTTCAGATGGAAGAGCTCTTGTTTTGCACTTAGAAATGTGTCTCCTGGCTGCCTCTTTCCCGGGGCGATGCTGCCGAGACACATCCTGGTGGAAGGCACCTTCCGCCTCAGCAGCTGCGCTGAGCTAATGACAGTCAACACCGTTCACTCAGCTCCCGGGAAGCCCGGAGCTCCGCATTAGCCACCGTTTGAAGTGTGAGCCAAAGGCAGGTGAGTGAGGAGAGGCCGGGTCTGGAAATGGACCTGGCGAGCACAGGCACTATTACTGCTAGGAGAGAGAGAATTTTTTTAAAAAGCCAGCAATTCTCTACTTGACCATTTCTTCCCCCACCCCCACCCCCCCACCGCCCCCCCACCCAATTAATTCTCCAGCAGATAAAGGAGTTGTAAGTTGAATGAGTTCATTCCGACATTACGAAAACCCAGTTGCTGAAAATTAAAGCTTTACCTTCTCTTTCTTTGTTTGGCTTCAGAATCCAGGCAAAGCACTCCAGGAGCCCAACAGCCTCAAGCAGGCTCGAGGGGGAGGCCTGGCAGGTAGGACACATCACAGGTCATACCTACCTATGCGAACTGCCCAGATCGCCCGCCTGTTTCTGAACTATCAACGCATCTGGGTTTTTTTTTTCCAGGTCCCAAAGGTGTATGAGGGTCCAGGTGTGGCATAAGGGGTGAGTCGATGCTGTGGCTGGTGAAACTGACAGAGATCCAGGACCATCCTGGAAGGGCCTAAGCGATACTGACATTGTTCCTGAGGCGGCCCAGATTCTCCGGCTTTGTTGCCGGAAGAGAGGTGACTTCTGTGACACAGGTGACCAGCAGCTGGATCACTGCCAACGCAGCTCAGATGATCACGGCGAAAATCTTGCAAGTTTCTAACATACGAAAGAAGGACCGACCATCTGATTGCCCAGGAATGTGCCACCCCCTTGCACTGCCCCAGCAAGATTTGAACCAGTGACACTGAAGGGCCAACAGCCTCCATGGAGATGTAGTTACAGCTTTTCCATCCGTATATCCCGAGGGCTCCGTGAGAGCCGCACAAGTACATGCCAGGCCATTTCCACAGACTTCTACGAATGTGTTCTCAACAGACCACGCTGCAGAGGATTCCGCTTAGATACTCAGGTTTCTATGTGCCAACAGCTGCAGTGGACTGGCAGCTAGCTCTCACAAACAGATGTGTGTTTCTGCAGTCATCGATTTTCCTTTTGATTATTATGTCACCAGGTCTGGTTTCTTTCCAGGCAATTTACATTTTAAGCGATGACTCGCCTGTGAGCTAACAATAATGGTGGCCTCCTGGTAGGGAAATTTATCTCAGCAAAGAGAAATGCGAAGCAATGCAAAATTCTGAGTCTGATTACTGGCAACGTGCCGGGAGAGGAACGGCCACACTTTGCGACCTGCTTGCAGCAGCCACTTCTGCCGTCTTGTTGGAGGGAATGTTTCTGTTTGGAGTTGGTCTAGAAAGTGTTATGTTTTTAACCCAGCGGTTCTCTACCAGGGCAGTTTCGCTCCTCGGGGGATATCCGGAAATGTCTGGAGGAGAGACATTACTGGCATCAGTGCGTCAAGACCAGAGATGCTATTCAATATCACACAGTGCACAGATCAGCCTCCACAACTAGGTATTACCTCGCCGCAACTGTCATTAGTGCTGAGGTTGCAAAAACTTGCTGTGAAGAGCTGAATTGTGCCTCCAAAGAGATATGCTGAAGTGCTGACCCCAGGCCCCAGAACGGGGCCTTATTTGGAAACAGGATTACTGTAGATGTAATGAGGTAAGAGGGGGCCACACTGGAGTCGGGTGGGCCTTTGATCTAATGTGACCGGTGTCCTTCTGAGAAGAGGAGAGTCAACGTGAAGGCAGATATGCAGGGATGAGTCAGAAAGATGAGGGCATGCTGGGAGCCATGGAAGCTGCCAGAGTCAAGAAAGGCTCCTTCTGAGAGGTTCAGGGGAGCAGGGCCCTGCCGATGCCCTGATTTCGGACTTCCGGCCTCTGGAACTCGGGGAGAACATGTGTTTTAAGCATCCAGTCTGTGGAACTTCATCACAGCAGCCCCAGGAAACAGCACGCTTTCTTAACACAGGTAAAACTTTCCTTTTTCTTAGAATGGCGATAGTGTTTGCATTCATGACAGGTAATGTTGTACTAGGCAAACATACTGTCCTCTCTGTGACTCCCTTCCCTCTACATTATTATGCTAAACAGCTCTGTCCACAGGCGTCAATATTCCCAATTCAGAGACAGTAACAGAGGGAATGAGCATTTCTCCAGAGCATGCTTGTTCCAGTTGCCTCAGGAGACAGCTGCTATGATTACCCCCATTTTGCAGTGGAGGAAAACGAGGCACAGAGAGGTGAGTGTATTTCTCAAGGTCCCGCAGGTGGTGAAGTGGAGGAAGTTTCAAACCAGTGAGGCTCCAGAGCCCTCACTCTTAAACCATATGCTCTCTGGCTCTGAAGCCAAAAGATCCAGGAAGCACCACTCCTTGCCAATGGCAGGACCTCACTCGTCCAGCCAAACCCCGTGGCCCAGTTAACAACACAACTCTAATGAAGAGTGCCTTAATATAAGCAATTCCTGAACCTCATTGCACACACACACACAGTCCTGAGGCAAAACTCGGAGGCAATGGGATCACTGCATACTATATCCCTTCCTTTGAGATGCAAAAATATCATTAGTAAAGGCCCTGATAAGGTGTGCATTTACAACACCCAAAACTCCCAAAACCTCTTTGTGTTTTAGTCCAGTGGTTCCCCAAATTATTTAGCCATAGAAAGTGTTATAACACTATTAAAGCCTAGAGCAGAGAGCAGCACACTTTTTTTTTTTTTTTGCCGGCCACCTATAGACTCTGTCTCTTGTCTCTGTTTTCCCTGTTACAACCCTTTCAAAATGTAAAATCCATTCTTAGAGCTTGAGGGTCATAAGGAAAGAAGCCGCTGGCTGGATGTGGCCTGCCAGCCAGTTTGCGGACCCCACGAGGGGGAACAGAGTTGAGAAATACACACGGAAGACAACTTTTGAATTGTCATTTTCACTAGGACGGTACTGAGAAATCCAGTGTCAGAAATCCAGGAACAGTCCTAGCCGGTGTGGGTCAGTGGATAGAGCACTGGCCTGTGGACTGAAGGGACCGATTCCAGTCAAGGGCACGTATCTCGGTTGCAGGCTTCTCCCCAGCCCAGCCCTGATCGGGGCACCTGCAGGAGGCAACCACTTGATGTGTTTCTCCCACATCGCTATTTCTCTTTGCCTTTCCCTGTCTCTTCCGCCCTCTCTAAAAATCAATGGGAAAATATCTTCGGGTGAGGATTTAAAAAAAGAAGAAGAAATCCAGGAACAGAAGACTAAAATTCTGTGCGTTACCCCTGCGGTCTGCCCATGTAACAAATGAGAAAATATGGAAGTCTGAGCAGGGCCTTGCTTTGTGAGAGGGAACATGACTCATGGCGGAGCGTGGGCGCCGGGAGCCATGTGCAGCTCCGGTGGGGCCGCTGCACCTCCTCTGGCCTGAGAATGTCCTTCCACCCGGGGTGGGGGCTACAGGTGTTTAAGCATCACCTGGACATCGCGCAGACAGTTCTCCCTGTAACAGCCTGAGTGGATGCCTGCCAGGCGTAGCGCATAGAGACTGCTGCTCTTCCGGGTCCCAGGCTGCCAACCTTAGCGAGATAATGAGGACTTCTCTGGGCCCCGAATTGGAGTTGCTTTAAAAATGCAGGCAGGACTCCCGAGGGAAGTGCAGGGCCCTGGAGCAGGGTGCAGTCTCGGAGGTCTATATATTTAGAGCAGTTGCTCCTTCGCAGGAGGAGGAGTGATGTAAGAGACAGCCTGGGCCAGGAGGCAAGACAGGGGCTCCGGAGCGGGCTCTGCCGGCCTTTACCAGGGGACCACATGAGACGGATCCCCTCTGCATCAGTTTCTCTAGATGCAGAGTGTCTCTAACGGATGAAATCAAGACAAATAATATACCACAGCAGGGTTTGATCTGCACCGACCCATTTACCAGCAGATTTTTTTTCAATAAATGCAGCGGGCGCTCCTATCCCTGAGTTTCACATCCGAAGATCCAACCATGCATGGAAAACAGTATTTTTGCATCCCCAACTAGATTCCCAACCAGGGATCCAAACTACTGTTTTCTATCTGTGGCTGATTGAATCCAGGCATTTCAAGTTCTGACCATAGAGTCAAAAGTTTTAGGCAGCCCACTACTAAACTTGACTGGCTTAAAAAGAAATTGTAGGCAGATTTTTGGTTGGTTATTGTTGGAGGGTCAATGGTATACATAAATTAGCAAATGTTTGTCAAGGTGATAAAGAGTAAGATTTGGAGTCACAGGTCTGGATTTGAATCCTGGATTTGCACTTTTCTAGCTGCGGGAAGCTGAGCAAACAACATAGCCTCTTTGAAGCTCAGCTTAGCCACCTATGAAATGGGGACTTTTAGCCACAGTGGGTGTGGCAGACAGACAAGAATCTGTGGCCCCATAATCCCCGCCTCCTGGCGTTCACCCTCTTGTGTGATCCCCTCCCCTTGAGGGTGCGAGGGATCTGTGACTTGCTTCTTACTAACAAAACATGGCAGAAGTGACGACATGTCACCACCATGATCGTGATGCATAAAATCGATGTCTGTCTTGCGAGTCTCCCTCTTGCTTCTGGCTTTGACGATGTAAGTTGCCACCTCGTGTGAGCTGCCTATGAATACAGCCACGTGGCAAGGACCGAGGGCATCCTCAGTATGACAACCAAAAATAACTGCACTTGTGCCTGGGGATTTGTCAATCCCCTTCTCATGATCACTGCTCTAGACCCTTCTAAGTGATCAATGATGACAATGACAATAATGAAGACAAGCATTATCAGGAACCGGGATCTGTGCCCAGCAGGCACCACACCCTACTGTGTTTAATAGTAATACTGCGAGGCATGATCTCCATCCGTGTTTCAAAAGGTTTAGAGAAGACTTGGAGAATATGAACACTTTTCTCAAGGTGGGAATTCAGTGGCCATTGCTGGAATCCTCCTGTTTGACTCCATGTGGGTGCTGGGGTTGGCTAGGTCCAGAGGCACGATGCACCTTGGCCCTGACTGGAGGCCAATCTTCCAAATCATGTTCTTTTGTTGTTGTTTGTTAATCCTCACCCAATGATACTCTTTCCACTGACTTCTAGAGGGCGTAGAAGGGAGGGAGAAGGTGAGAGAGAGAGAGAGAGAGAGAGAGAGAGAGAGAGAGAGAGAGAGAGAGAGAGAAACATGGATGTGAAAGAGGCACTTCCCATGTGCACCCTGACTGGGGCCAGGGACCGAGCCTGCAACAGAGAGAGAGGTGCGTGCTCTTGACAGGAATCAAACCCAGGACCCTTCAGTCATGGGCCGATGCTCTATCCACTGCGCCAAACCAGCCAGAGCAGTTATGTGTTTTTAATTGGATGAGTTTCCTGGAGGAGAAGGAAGGGAGGTGGCTGCCTGCCATTGGTAAGTGACTCAAAATGGGTCTCAAAATCAATTAAAGCTGAAACTAATTAGCAGCAGGATTCATTAAAAGGAAGATTTTTTTTTTAAATTCCATTAGTTTCCAAACTGTTTTATGAACAAAATTCAGATTGTGGCTCCAATGCCAATCACCACGATTGAACACAGTTCTCAAAAGTAGGGTTTCCAGGACTGAGGTGGCACCCATTGAGGGCAGCTCACCAATGGGCCTGAGGTTTCAGGGCCCCGGCAACAGAGAGTGCCACCTGGAGATAGGGAGCCCTGGGGTGGCCAGACGGGGAGAGGGGGGGTGTCCCAGAGACCATCCCCACATCCGCACTGGCTGACCTTCATATCAACAGCTCTGAACCGGGCAAAATTATTCTTTCCTCCTGCAATCAAGTACTTCAGCACAGAGCAATCTCCACGTATTCGTGCCAATTTTCCTAAACTGCTCGAGTGTGGCAGCAACATGCATGAAGTGGACTCGAATCACCTTTCTAATCTTTTTCCTTGAGTTCCCCCCACCCAGCCCCAGCTACCGATGCTCTTAAACTCATGGCGACCCCATCCGAGGAGAGCGCTGGCGGGAACATGGCATGTACCAGCTCAGCACTAGGTGTCCACTGGACATGAGCAAATGGAAAACCCCACCTGAGGGGGCAAGTCGGTTCAGCCCTCCCTCCGATGGCCCGCATCTGCCGCTGCTCCCTTCCTCGTGTCCTCTCCAACCCCCTGCCACCCGGTGCTCCTCACAGTCTTCTTTAACTTTCCTGTTACAGGTGATATTTGGGGCCCCTTCCTATGTGTCCAGCATCGGGCGAGGTGTTTTCTGTGGATTATTCAGAACATTCACTTATTGAGGGCCTACTAGGTACAAAACACTGTTCTAGGCACTGAGGACATGGAAGTGAGCAGAACAGACAGAAAGCCCTGCCCTCGGGGAGCTTACATGCTTGTCCAGAGACAGGAAATAGATGCCACACACGGAACAACATGCAGATTGCCAGGGAGCGGTCAGTGCTAAGGAGAATGAGGCGGTACAGAGCTACAGCAGGAGCTGGGGGAGGTGAATGGACTAAACTCCAGATGGGCAGCTAGGGCAGACCTTCTGGGGAGGTGACATCTGGGTCAAGACCTGAAGGAACGGAGGGGTCAGCTCCATGGACAGCTGAGAGCAGAGTAACCCGATGGAAGGAATGACGTGTGCAAGGTCCCGAGGCAGGAACGGCCCTGTGGGTGTGCAGAGCAGCGGAGTGGTCTGTGCAGCCAGAAGGCGTGAGGGGAGCACGTGTGGGACTCAAGGGGAGCGCGCGGTCAGGAGGGCACTAGAACTTTGTGAGCCGGGAGCCGCTGCAGATGCTGCATCAAGGAGGGACATGATCCGGTTTCAGATCCAACAGAGCCGCTGCCTGTGTTGGGAAGAACTTGGCGAAGAGAGTCGAGTGCAGGAAGACGTCAAATTTGATCATGAAACCACCCCTTGAGATCCTCATCATCTTCCCATTTTACAGTTGAGTGTTGTAAAGGCTATTTTTTTTTTAAGTAAAACTATGACTCTCATGCAGATGTGAAATGAACACATGATTTTTAAAAAAGTTACATTTACTTATAAAGAGGGAACCAAGCAACAGTTCCCTCTGTAGTTCAGGGATGTTAGGATGAATGGCAGCTGGGGGCAGCCTGGCTTGGTGCACAGCGGGCCAGGGGGGTCAGGGGATCCCTACAGCACGGAGCATGGTTTGCGAATGCAGACGACAAGTGTCTTGCATTACTCACAGTGGCCTACAACTTACACACAGTCAGAATGAACCTGGAGAGGGGCCTTCTCAACAGGCACAACTCTGCACTGAAATGCACATTTTTCCTTACAGGAAAGAAAATCAATTTGAGGCTGAAAGAGGTTAAGAAATGTGCTGGAGGTCACGTAGTAACTGTTCACGCTGGGGCCTGAACTCCCAAGTCAGGGCCCTCAGCTTCCCACATTTGCCGGCACACAGACTAGCTGAAATATTACCAGAGGTTTGGAAAGCAGTAAAACTCAGTTATGTACAGTAACCTCAGAAGAACTGCATAATTTAATATCCAAATCAACACATATTCCTGAATGTCTGCTCTGTGCAAAGCATGGAAACAGGGCACAGGGGACCCAAAAATAAATAAGAAATCGCTTCCAATAAGCCAGCAATTTAATGATACAAAAAGCAACCCTGGCACAATGCACATGCTGCATGCATGAATCCAGCACCTGACAGCAGACCCTCCACCCTACTGCCCATGTCTGTGTTGTCACCAGCTGCATATTCAGGAAGGAGGGGTATGGAACATGCAGATATATAAATGTGTCCACTGTCATGCAAAACTGCACAGACAACTACAGCCTGAGAAATTCACTGTGAATATGGCCGGAGAGCTGCTCACATTAGCAGGATAAAAAGATTGGTATCTTGCCCTGGCCGGTCTGGCTCAGTGGATAGAGTGTCGGCCTGCGGACTGAAGGGTCCCAGGTTTGATTCCGGTCAAGGGCATGTACCTTGGTTGCGGGCACATCCCCAGTGGGAGGTGTGCAGGAGGCAGCTGATCGATGTTTCTCTCTCATGGATGTTTCTAGCTCTCTATCCCTCTCCCTTCCTCTCTGTAAAAAAATCAATAAAATATATTTTTTTTAAAAAAGATTGGTATCTTGTGAATGTTTGCATCCCCAGGTGAGAGGCACTTGGTTAACCATAATAAAAAGTGATGGGTCTAAAGACAACTCAAGGGAAGGAGTAAAGGCAATATTTTTAGAGAGAAGCATTGCTGCCCTTAATGGTTAATGTTATATGGACCCACGAGGGGTCCAGAAACTTGGTGAAACATTATGCTGGGTGTTTGTGGATAAGTTTAACATTTAAAGTGATAGTTCGGGTGAAGCAGATTGCTCTCCCTAATATGGGTGGGTCTCATCTAATCAGCTGAAGGCCTGAATAGAGCAAAAGGCTGATTTTCCCCCAATTAAGGGAATTTCTCTTGCCTGACTGCCATGGAGCTGGACATTGTTTTTGTTTGTTTGTTTGTGTTTTTCCCTGCGTTCAGACTTGAACTGAAACATCAGCTCTTCCTGGGTCTTGAGCCTGCCAGCCTTTGGACTGGAATGACCCCAAAAGCTTTCCTGGGTCTGCAGCTTTTCTACTCATCCTGCAGGTCCTGCGCCTTGTCAGCCTCCATATCCAGGTGAGCCAATTTCTTATAATACATCTCTACACATACCTACATCCAATTTTTGTTTCTCTAGGGAACCCTAACTCATACATAGCTCCACCCACTCTAACTTCCCTCCTGTGCCTAATACATAGTCAATACTTCATTCATATGGTCAAGGGAAAAAATGGAGACCTATCTAACACGTGTTGTAATACTTTAAGCAATAAAACAAAATTAAAAAAAAATACTACATTCATACTTGTGGAAATTTGCTCAGGGTCTAGAGTGGGTCAAACACTTAATATTTGGCTGCTTTTTTCTCTTCCCCATTCAAAGAATGAGAACAGGTGCATTTCCCTAGGGATGTTGGCATTTGGGAAATTTGAGTGTCTGCTTTAATGTTTTATTTTCTTTCCATATTATTTCTTTTTGTATTTCATAAAGAATCCAATGTATCTCTTTTTACCCCTGCTATTAATCATCCATGAGTTCCCAACACAGAAAGCCAAACGTTTGATTGATTTTCTTTCTCTATCAGAGTCTTGAATTGTGACACCTTCACCCCTTGGTCCCGAGGACCAATTCAGTTACCTGCCCAGCCAGGTGGGTGCCCCTTCCACCAGGGCTGTCCCAGGTGGGTCTCTCCTGAAGTAGCACAGCCTTTAGAGTGCTTTTAGCTGTAAGTAGCAGAGAGCTTGACTGGAAGTATGCCAGACAGGAAGGCCATTGGTCATGTCATCCATCTATCAAGAAGTCTGAAGATGGGACAGTTTGTTCAACTCCACCAACAGAAGACCGGGTACTCTCTACGCCATCAGGTCAGACACACTGAATTCCTCTAGGGGCCCATGCTGGCTGAAGCTGTCCAGGCTTTGCTTGTGGACACCACGGCACACGGCAGAGAGGAGGATCATTTGCTCTCACCAGTTCTCTTTATTTCTGAAGACACCTTTCCCAGAAGCCACATAGCGGGGTTTCTGTCACATACTAACAGGAAGAGGAGAGTCAGTGTCATTCCTAACACAATCACTGGGCAGAAGAGAGAAGCCTTCATGATTGGCTTAGGGAGGCTAGACCCTCTCTCTGAAGGTTGGCATAGGGGCCAGGCACACCACAATGACATGCTACTCTAGGAGCATGGATGGCACCACCTCCTGTGAGCAAAGATGGGGAGGGATTTGGGTAGACAACCAAGAGTGACAGCCACGAGTAGCATCACAACAAACTTCTCAGAGAATGGAGAGGCCCATTCTTCTCTTAAAAATGACCAAATAGCCATAGAGCTAGAGTAGAAATTGCGGAGGAGAGCTTTGGGAGCTTTACATTCCATTTGCACGCATCAGCAGTAAGTCTTGGCAATGTTTAAAACTTACTGAGGGATAACATTTTAAAAAATATATTCTTATTGATTTCAGAGAGGAAGGGAGAGGAGAGAGAGATAGAAACATCAGTGGGGAGAGAGAATCACTGATCGGCTGCCTCCTGCATTGGGGATTGAGCCTGCAACCAGGGCATATGCCCTGACCAGGAATTGAACCATGACCTCCTGGTTCACAAGTCAACACTGAGTCGGCGGGCAATAATAATATTTAAAAAAAAAAAAGAGATTCTAAAAATATGTTCCTCCCTAAAGCTGTAAGTGGCTTGCCCAGGTTGGCGAGAATGGAGCAGAGCCTGGATTAAAGTCCAAGTCTAATGCCGCAGCCACATTTCTGCTGACTGTTCCACAGGAGGGGTCTGTGGAGATGCGGCCACAGAACATGCCTGGGAAGGAGTCACATTCAGGCTGGGCTGTGAAGGCCAAAAAAATAAATAAATAAATAAAACACACACGGGAAAGCTAGGAGAGGACAAAGAGCAACAGATGAACAGAGTGAGGCAATGCAGCGGGGGGACGGGGCCCTCATCTCTGAGGCAGCACATTTCAGCGGCGGTGAGAGTGGTGCTGCCCTGTCTCTGAAAGGAGGAGGACCCCCCGGTGTTCCCGCTGAGGATGGGCGTTCACGTCAGCCAGTGCTCAGCGTTCCACGCCTGTGGAAGTTCCCCAAACAGGCCTTCACTCGTGTACAACAGGGATCCTCAGAATATACTCTGTCCAGTACCAGGAGCCGAGAGATAAATCAAGTATCATGCATGAAAGAGCGACCTAATAAACTGGGGGGCTTCGTATTACACAGTAAACACAACTGAGGGGGCCCAGCAGGGGTCAGCCAACTGCAGGGGCCCTGTTTCTGTGTGGTCTGAAGGATTTTACATTTTTAAGGATCATGAAGTAAACAAAGAAAGGTATGTGATTAAGCTGTGTGTGGCCCACATTGTCCTTTACAGAAAACATTGGCAGACCCTTGACCTAGAGCACCTTAGAAAAACGCGGCAGGACCTTACAAGTATAACAGTAAGTGGAAAAAAGATCTCAAACATTTTGTATGTGGTTTGGCATCCTTTTTATAAAGGTAAAAGCGACTAAAATTAAGATGGGCTTTTAAGGAGTTCACACAGCTGCGATAAAAATACCTCAGAAAAAAAGCAAGGGGTGACAGAATTCAGAGAAATGGTGATCTACCCCAGGTGGGGAAACACTTAGCTGCCCCAGGGGATAAGGTAGGGTGGGCAGCCTTTAGGTAAAGGCTATGGTCAAGGTCCTACCTTTTGTTGTGGGGGTGGTTAGGGGTTGCTTATTACTTTTTAAAATAACTAACCGAATAGACATAGACCTTGCATGGACCAATGATGAGAGTGTATCATGAGCTAAGGCTTATCACTAACCCAATTCTGGCACCAAGGTCCATGACAATTAACACGCAAAACCTATTCATTGCAATTTTTAAAACAATAGCAGTGAATCAGGTAACAGAGTAAAATCATCACTTGACCACTTCTAATGCCACAGCTCAGAGATAACCACTGTCAACTGTCTGGGGGATGGTTTGCTCATTTGAGGATAGAACTCACTGCTACAACAAAGAGACCCCCCAAACACACACAGATGCTTGGATAAGTTAGGAGCTAATGTCTCTCCCTCATCACAGTGGACTCTCCTGGCAGTGGTGACTGACTCTCCGTTGGGGACCCAAGCCCCTTCTATCTTGATGTTTCACAGTTGCCTTTGTCTGCATGATAGGAGAGAATCCAATACCACTTCCACAGCAGGAGGAAAAGGACCACAAGGACATTCCCATTCCATGTAAAGGCAATCTTGCACCTGCTCACACCACCAGGCAAATCTTCACTGCAAGGGAGTCTGGGAAATGTAGTCTTTATTCTAGAAGGCTACGGGCCCAGCTAAAATCCAGAGATCCTAGTATTTCTTTTCTGTACCTACACTGACATATAAATATATGTGCATGCACCTTTATTATGAAACTATGTATACCCTACGTAAGCTCGTGCTGTTCCGCAGGTTGAATTTTTCAGTTAGCGACGTATCCAAGAAGTCTTTCCAGATGAGCACACAGGGTGTATCTCATTCCTTGTGATATGAGTGTTCCATTGCCTGTATGCAACTCCCCATTCATCAACATTTTAGTTTTTTCCCCCAGTTGCCTGGGCTCTTCTGAAAGATTTGATGACCACACACATGTATTAAGTCATTACAAAGTAGACAGACACACTGACACAGCTGCTGCCGAGAAGTCCTGCTGGTAAGGGGTGGTTCTGGACTAACCTCACCGCACTTCAGCATCAAAGTCTTCAGTCTGCTTCTGACATAGGCAGTGAAGCTTCTGGGGGGACGAGTGGGGGCAGCTGGGGTCCTACTGGGAGAAGCTTGACTGTTTCCTCCCACTGGCACAAAGCGAGCTGCAGCCACAGGGAGGTGAGCCTCACTCTCCTGAAGCAGCCAACCCCGATTTGGGAACCCTGAGATGGGGGAGAAGGACCCCAGCAGGAGAAGGAACCAGCACTGCCTTCTGTCCTCTGACTGCCCTGCAGGAAGTCATCCCCACAGCAAGAGAGACTGACTTTGTATCTGGGGAATAAAATTAGGCAAAAACCGGAAACAAAATGCTCTCTACTCAAGTCAACAGTGTCCTCTTGGTCTCCCAGTGCCCATGGAACACGATGATACTTTCCCTATGTATGGGTTTCTTCTGCTTGCTTCTGCTGGGCGCCACGACAGCACATCCAGAGGGAAGCCGACAGCTGTCACAGCTGCAGGCCGAGGGGGCCCCGAGCAGCTTCCAGGTGTTCGGAACTGGTGATACCCTGTCCTTGTTATGACATGTGATTAGCAAGCTTTAGGGAGTGTTGGCGATTCTTTAATTGCAGGTTCTATGAAATGAGATTCTTCCGTCCCAGAAGGCAATCCGGCAATAAAAAATCTGTGAAACATGCCGGAAGGGGGATTGGGGAGAGGGAGGCCAACATTCACTGAACGATGACTCCCGTTGCTAAGTTCTGAGCTAGTTGTGACCCAAACACAGCTCGTCTATATCCTCAACATAATTCTTTGAATTTGGGGAAAACTGACAGCCAGGAAGGCAAATAAGTTGGCTGAGTTACTGAGAGCCTGAGATGGGCTTCCTCCTCGGGCCCGGCTGGCCTAGCGCCCCCTTGTTTTTGCTGGTCAGTTCTACAACTCAGCGGGCATGGGAGGAACCCAACTCAGGCTTGCGTTTTGGCTTTGCTGAGTTTCAGATGACCGACCGTGAGGCTCCCAAGTGGAGATGTCAAGTCGGCCGTTGGATATAACAATGTGGAGTTCACATCGGAAGTCTGGGCTTGAGGACAAAATGGAGAAGTCCTCAACATGGGGATGATTTTCAAAGCCAGGAGATCAGGTACGTTCACGTGTGGAGTGAGGATAGCTTGACAAGAGTTCCCCAAACAGGATCCCTGGGGGACTCCAGCACTGAGTCACAGGGGACATAGCAACATCAGCAAGGAGAGGGGAAAGCAGTGGCTGGTGAGGTGGAGAGCAGTCAGGAGGGAGGGCTGTCTTAGAGGCCGGGAGGTCGAGTGTTTGGAGAAGCAGGGAGCAGTGCTGAATGATGTTTGAAGGTCGTGTACTATGAACACTAATTTGGCTTACAGATCTTTGCTGTTTTCTCAGAAACATTCGGATCACAGACTGACGCTAATTTGGAAACATCAAGAAATAAACATACTGTTCATGTTGCAACATTTCCAAGCTAGCATTGAATACTATGAGGTAACAGAAAAAAATATATACACTGAGTGGCCAGATTATTATGACCACCCATCAGGACTTCGTCGGGCCACCTTTTGCCTTCAATACTATGGAGATTCTTCTTGGCATTGACTCCACGAGATGTTGAAAGGTGATGCGAGGAATCTGACACCATACCTGATGAACAGCACTGTCCAGTTCTGTGAGATTTGATGGTTGTGGAAACAGCTGCCTGATGGCTCTTTTAACTTCATCCCACAAATGCTCAATTGGATTGAGATCTGGTGATTGTGGGGCCACCTAAGCAAGGTCAAGTCTCCCTCATGGTCTTAAAACCACTTCTGCACAATGCGAGCACCGTGGCATGGCACATTGTCTTGCTGGAAGAAGGAATCTCCATTGGGATACGCCATCAACATGATAGGATGAACTTGATCAGCAATGATACTTAGGTATGTTGTGCTATTCAGACGTTGTTCCACACGAATTAAAGGGCCCAAATCATGCCAGGAAAAGATGCCCCAAACCATAACACTGCCCCCACCAGCTTGAAGGGTTGTACTCATGCATGTGGGGTGCATGCTTTCATGCTGTTTCTGCCAAATTCTCACTCTGCCATCTGCATGATACAACTGAAAACATGATTCATCGGACCACATGACTTTTTTCCAATGCTTGACTGTCCAATCCTTGTGTTCCTGTGCGAATTGGAGACATTTTATCTTGGTAACTGCAGACAGCAGAGATGTTCAAATAGGCCTTCAGCTTCCACATTCCACACAATGCAGTGTACGGCTAATTTGCCTACAAACGTCAGGTGGTCATAATAATCAGGACACTCAGTGTGTGTGTGTGTGTGTGTGTGTGTGTGTGTCCCACGTTCAAAGGCTGTTAAATTGCATAGTTTACCCATATCTTCAGAAAAAAATCACTTCTACTGTCGTGGTAAACAACCTGCTTCCCTATTTACAATTGTCTGGCCCTCTAACAACTTCAGCACAAAATTAGAGCTAATTTGCCTACAAACATCATGTGCTCATAATAATCTGGCCACTCGGTATATACAGTGCTCTCTGCCCCCGTGTTGGCACAGAGCCTCTAAAACCCTTGTGATTGCCTAAGGGATAAGGGCACTAGAGCATTTTTTTTTTTTAATTCTTGCTCTTTGACCCTGGCTGTCGATACCGAATTCCTAAATCCCTTGGACTTTGCTTGGTAGCAGCACCATCTTTTATCCTAACACAGATGCTCCAGGTGGGCTCCTGGGCACGGGCTGGTCACCGGAAAGACCGAATTATGATTACAGCGTGGAATTTTCCGCCCCAGTCCCCACTCTCCAGAGAGGGGCGAGGGGCTGAGCCTGGAGTGAATGATCCATCAAGCCGACATCGTGCAGGCTCCATCAAGTCCCAAAGGGCAGGGTTGGGAGAGCTCCCTGGTTGGTGAAGACATGGAGGTGCTCCAGTCATGGGAATGGGGAGGAGGCCGAACTAAGTCTTGACATCGGAGCAGGAGTTTGCTGTAGACACAAGATCATTTCTATGGTTCAAATGCATGAGCTAGATGATGCCATGCCACCTTTCCCTCCTTGGTTTTCGGACCAAGTGCATCAGACAACCTCTAATGAGTTTGTTAGGACTGAACAAGTAACGGATGATTTGAGCTTCAGACATTAGGTCCCGGGTCTTCACAATCATCCTCGGCTACGGAGCCATTACAGTGACTAGAATGCGAAATGTGTAACGTTGAAGCTGGCGCAGGTGGAGCCCTCGAGAATGAGTTTCCCTGGGGATGCCCGTGGGGAAGAAGTCCTCTCTCAGAACCCAATGTCCGCCGTACTTCTAGGTCTGTAACTTCTGGGCCTTAACTGCAGGCACTAAGCATTCATTAATGGGAAATCTGCTCTCTTTAGTGAGTGGTAATCACTGAATTTGGACCATATAATTAATCATGGGAAAATATAGCCCCACCACCTGCCATTTAAAATTCCTGGCAAGATCTGAGTGGAACTCTCCGGAGGTCAATAGTAATCGGAAATGAATGATGCTTTCATAGTCCACAATGATCATTTTCTGATCAAACAAATGCAAATAACGCTGGCTACACAGCTGGCTAGCGCTGCCTTGGTGAGCCAGGGACAAAATTAGAAACGCTAAGTTCTGTCACTACCTTTCCCATCCTTGGTCATAAAATCCAGGTCTAGGCTTAAAAATGCTGCCTGTCCCCGTGTAATTCAATAGCATCCACGCGACCTTGTAAGTAAGAGCCACTGGACAATTAATAGTGTCTTATAACCCAAACACTCCCATCTGAATAAAAAGGAGATGAGCAAAACCATGTCTTAGCACAGATAAGAGTCTATTCTTGTGTTTACTTGGATATTCTCAATATAAAACGTTCTGGTTGGTTTTGACTTTGAGAGGGATTTTTTTTTTTTTTTGGAAAGGCAAACAGCATTTTCTTTGATTGTTTGCTTATGCTGCAATCAATACATCTTCTTTACCCTGCTGCACCGAATTTTCATAGGTCACGCTCTACACTTCAAAGAGCCTGGCCACACTGACTGGCTTGGCTTGGTGGCTGAGCGTTGACCTATGAACCAGCAGGAATCATGGCTCGATTCTCAGCCAAGGCACCTGCCTGGATTGCAGGCTTTATCCCCAGTGTGTGTGTGTGTGTGTGTGTGTGTGTGTGTGTGTGTGTGTGTGTGTGTGTGTGTGTAGGGGGGGCATGCAGGAGGCAGCCAATCAATGATTCTCATCATTGATGTTTCTCTCTCTCTTTCTCCCTCTCCCTTCCTCTCTGAAATCAATAAAAATATATTTTTAAAAATCACACACACACACACAAAAACAACAAAGGGCCTGGCCAGGCTGGAATGATCCCGGGAAGGGTGCTTCGCGAGGCAGTGTTGCCACCGAGGCTGCCAGGAACTGCAGTGTTAATTCCAGAGAACATAATTTGTAAAATAGCTTAAAAACAAGGCAGGCACACTGATAACTTTCTTGCTATTTATAACAGTGAATGTTTTAAATAATAAAATTTTGAGCTGCATGAGACTTCAAATATCTAAGCCACTGACTTGAAAACCGTGGAAACTGAGGTCCTTAGAGTCAAGTGCCTCATCCTGGGGTTGGAAACATTATGTTGTGATGTCAGCAACACTTTCATAGTTGGAGCTCTAGGATCCAAAGCAGATGGAACTGGAGGATAATTGAATGCCGGCTGATTTCTGGGGTTTTTCTAACAAAAAAAGTCGCTATATTTAAATGCAAATGACCAAGAACAGGTACAGATAATAGCCAGGAAACATTTTTCAGCATGGAACAGATGGAACAGATTTTACTGTTGAAATGCCTCTGTAATTTCTGACTTGGGGGAGGGGAGGATGATACAGTTCTTAGAGTCTGGCTATTGGATGCTAGAATTGTGGGGAGGGGCAGGTGTGCAAGGTACAGAATGAGAATCCTTGATCGTTTGGAAACAGCTGAGGAAAGGACTCACATCAGGGAAAATATTAAGTCCTTCGATCCACGAGGGCAGTGGTTCTCAAATCTGTGTAAAAGAGTCCCTTGGGGACCTAAATAAAATACAGATTATAAATACAATCACTCAGAAATCATGACTCAGACATTTGTAGATAGAACCCAGAAACTGTCCTTTTCACTCAGCCTCCATTTGGGAAACACTGGCCTAGCGGTCTGCTTACCCTCATTACATATACTCCTGCCCCCTCCTGTTCCCTGGAGGTTTGCTAAGAAAGGTACATGGGGGTGGCCACAAAAGAGTAGTGTTTGACTCTGATCCCTGACTCTTGACTTTACTGTTCCTTCAACTTGAAGGTAGTGATAATTAAAGGAATAGCAGTAAAATCCTTAGCACCATCCCTGACAAGCAATCAACTTTTAATAACTGATAGTTGTTAATTCTTTTATGACTTTAATAACAGCAGCAACAACAGTACTATTCTGGCTAACGCTATACTAAGACTGTAGTTGGAATAAATTATTAATGGGTCAGGGTTAGGGATAAAATAGTCAAATTGGACTCGGCTTTAAAACGTGTTCCAATCACAGTGGGAAAACGAAGCAGATTGACCCTCCTGCCGTCAATAACGGGGAAATTGGACAGAAATATGAAACAACAGTTTTCAGACTTTGGACAACAAACAGATCAGCTCGGGGATCCCTGAGAAGGAGACAAGGCAGGCCTGTGGTTGTCCTGGAGGCATATCACCGACGGTGGGGAAGGAGGTTCCCAAGCAGAGTTCAGAGGACTCTCTAAGTTGAGGACACCGAAATATGTGTTCGAGAAGCTGAGGACTGAGTAACAAAAAGTAGAGAATAAAAACTGCCCTTTCTCTATTAAAATTTAAATTCATATTAAAAACTTTACTATGAATAAAACTGTATACCCAGATGGCGTCACTCGTGAATACTATCAATCATTTAAGGAGGAAGTTAACCAATTCTATTCACACTCTCTCAGAAAATAGAAGAGGGAGTCTTTCCTCCCTCATTTCTTAGGTCAGAATCACTGTGACATCAAAACTAGATGAAGATCTTCTAAGAAACTAAAGGTACAGGAATACAGACTCAAAAATTCTTAAGATAGTTTTTGTAAGTAAAACCCTGCAATATATATAAGTATACCATGGCTACATGAGAATTTTCCCAGGAACGCCAAGATGGCTTAAAATTTGAAAATCAATCCATGTAATTCACCTTACTAACAGAATAAAGGTGAAAACCATAATGTCACTTCAACAGATGCAGAAAATGCATTTGACATTTTCAATATAATTTCATGAGCAAAGAAGAACTAGAAGGGAAATTTCTTCAAATTGATAAAGGACACTTACAAAAAACATCACATACAGGAAACATATTTAAGAGTGTAAGCCTGAATGTTCTCTCCTTAAGAAAAGGATGTCCACTCTTATCACTCTTATTCAACATCATATAAAAAGTTGTAGGCAACTAAGTCAAGGAAATACAGACTCAAAAAGAAATAAAACATTATTTTCAGATGACATCGTCATCTGAATAGAAAATTAAAAGGAATCTTTAAAAAAAGCTGCTATAAGTAATAAATGATTCTAACATGATAGCAGTGTACTATTCTATTTCTATATGCTAATAATTATAAATTAAATTAAAAAATATAATTTACTGTAGCATAAAATACTTAGTACATCAAAATCTATACAAGACCTGAATGCTGAAAGTCATAAAACAATGCTGGAAAAATTAAGGAAGATCTTTAAAAAATCCCCAAGAAATATACCATATTCATGAATGGAAAGTCTCAATATTTTTAATATGTCAATTCTCCCCAAATTGGTCTGCCCATTCCATGAAATACCAATCAAGATCCTATCAGGATTTTCTGTAAAAATCAGTAAGATTTTTTAACATTTATATAGAAATGCAAAGGACCTAGAACAGCAAAAACAAGTTTTAAGAATGAAGTAGATGACTTTCACTACCAGATTTAAGACTCCCCACAAACCTACAGTAATCAAGAGAGTATAGTATTGACATAAAGATAGACATATACATCCATGGAACAGAATTCAGAGTTCAAAAATAGATCCACATACGGATGGTCAAATGATTTTCAACAAAGAACCAAGGAATTAAATGAGAAAAAGATGACAGCCTTTTTAATAATTGATGCTGGACTAGTTAGGTATAGATGAATACCCTTGCTTTACATCATACTAGAGGCCCAGTGCACAAAAATTTGTGCACTCAGGGGTTGGGGGGAGTCCCTCAGCCCGGCCTGTGCCCTCTCGCAGTCTGGGACCCCTTGAGGGATGTCCACCTGCTGGCATGCCTGGCCAGCCTGGGTGAGGGGTTAATGGCTGTTTGCAGGCTGGCCAAGCCCCCCAGTGGGAACCCTCACCCCATGGGGGTGTGGTCAGCCTGGGTGAGGGGCTGAGGGCCTTTTTCAGACTGCCCACAGTCCCTTCGGGGTTTGGGTCTCTACTGGGGTACCAGGCCAGCCTGGGTGAGGGACTGAGGGCCGTTTTCAGGCTTTCCCATTGACCCAACATCCCAGCGAGGCTGGCTGGAATCAGGTTTCTGGGGTTTATTTATCTTCTATAATTGAAACTCTGTTGCCTTGAGCAGAGGCCTAGTCAGGCAATGAAGCCTACTGTTTGCTTCAGCTCCGTGGCTTCTATAATTGAAACTTTGTTGCCTTGAATAGAGGCCCAGCCGGCCAAGGCAGGCAGTTTCCTCCAAACAGAAGACTCCTGTTTGCTCTAGCTTCATGGATGCTGGCCGCCATCTTGGCTGGGGCAATTTGCATACAGCCACTCTGATTGGCTGGTGGGCATGGCTAGGTGTCTCAGAGTGATGGTTAATTTGTATATTACTCTTTTATTAGATTAGATATAAATATCAGCTCAGAATGGATTCTAGATCTACACATAGAAGCCCAAACTATAAAACTTCTAAAAGAAAATACAGGGGGGCGAAAAACTCCGGTGCATGCAAAAATTTCTTAATTAGAATACAAAAGGCATAACCCATAAAAAATAATTAATTAGATTCGACCATAATTGCTTTTTGAAAGACCATTTGGAGAATGCAAAAGCAAGCCCAAGACTGAGAAAATATTTGCCATCCTTGCACCTCATAAAGGACTTATATCCAGGCTGTATAAAGAAGTCTTACAACTCAATAATAAGGTAACTAACTGACTAAATAAATAAATCAGCAAAGGTTTGAGCACACTTCCCCAAAAGTCCGGAAAATATATGAAATGGTGCTCAGTATTATTAAGCCATCAAAGAAATTCAAATGAAAATCAAAAGAGATACCAACACAAATCTATTCAGTTGACTACAAGTTAAAGATTGTTACTATAAACTGTGGAAAGGATGTGGAGCTACTGGTAAGTCCACTGCTGATGAGAATATAAAACAATGTAACTCTTTTAGGCAGAAGTTGGGCAGTTTCTATAAAGTTCAATAACCTTCTCCATTAGACCCAGCAGTTGCATTTCTGAGTACATACCCAAGAGAAAAAAACAAACATGAACACACAAAACCTTGTACATGCATGTTCATAGCAGCCTCTTCATAAAAGCCAAAACCTGAAAACAATCCCAATATCCTTTACCAGATGAATGGGTACATAAATTGTGGTATATGCTTACAATGGAGTATTACTCAGTAATGAAAAAGAACACACTGCTAATGATGTAACAACAGAGAACAAGTCTCAAAAACATGCTCAGTGAAAGTCTTGAGACACAAAAGCGTACAGACTACATGACTTTACATTTATATAAAATCCTAGCAAAGACAGATTAGTCCATAGTGTGAGAGAGCAGATCAGTGTCTGCCTGGGGCAGGGATTGGGAGCTGAATGTGGACTGGGAAGTGCACAGGGCATACTTTAGGGTCATGTAAGTGTTTCATACCTTCACGGTGGTGTTTTATATCTTGATTGTGGTGGTAGCTATACAGATATAGACATTTGTGAAAACATCACATTGTACACTTAAAGTGTGTATGTTTTTTGGGCATAGGGGTGAGTATATATTGTATGTGGTTTACTGTAACAATAGAACTGATTTTTAAAAATTTGCTCTCTAATACTTTCTGCTTCACTGTTTTGTCATTTATACATTCATTTATCAAATGTTTAGTTACCAGCCATTGTGCTGGGCTTCAGGGAAATAACAGTGAATGAGACAGATGAGGGATTTGCTTTCATGGACATATTTCACCATGGTTGTAAAGACAGATAAAGAACAAGTGAATTAAGTGAAAAAATTGACTATCACACAAGTATCTGTATATAAATGCTCATTGCAGCATTATTCCTTATAGCCCAAAGATGGAAACAACCACATTGTTCATGAACTGATAAATGGATAAACAAAAGCTGTAAATCCATAGAACAAAATGTGGCATATCCATACAATGGTATTTATTCAGCTCTGAAAAGGAATGAAGTTCTGACACGTGTACAATATGGGTGAATGTTGGAAGCACTGTGCTAAGTGAAAGAAGCCAGACACAAAAGGCTGCGTGCTGGGGAACTCCTTTCATATGCAATGTCCCGACAGTAGATTAGTGGTTTCCAGGAGCTTGCAGGAGGGGAGAATGGTGAGGGACTGCCAAAGGGTATTCGGTTTCTTTTTGATGGAAAGGTTCTGGGATTAGATAATGGTGATGACTGCACTACCATGTGAATATACTACAAACCACTGATTTGTACACTTTAAAAGAGTGAATTTTCCCAACTGGCGTGGCTCAGTGGTTGAGTGTCAATCTAGGAGCTCGGACGTCATGGCTCGAATCCAGGTCAGGGCATAAGCACAGGTTGCAGACCTCATCCCCAGTGTGGATTATGCAGGAGGCAACCTATAGATGATTCTCTCTCATCATTAATGTTTCTATCTCTCTCGCCCTTCCTTTCTGAAATCAATAAAAAATATATTTTTAAAGAGTAAATTTAATGCCAATGAATTATATCTTAATAAAGTTTTTACTTTTAAAATACAAAAATGACTGTAAGAATGATGACATACCATTATGAGAATTAGGATGGGGTAACAGAACAGCAGAGAAGCTACTGCGTAGGGTGGGCAGGGGAGGCCTCTTGAGAGGAGCTTTAAGAAGGGGCCAATCACATGTCAAAAAGGCCTGGACGCATAATGTTTTGTCTACACCTAAGGACTGATGGGAATCCCATATGACCAGGGCACAGGGAGCGGAGGAAAAGATGTTTCATGATAGCATCTACGACCACGAACATGAGCAAGGCCAGTTCAAATATAGTAGCCCCTGTTATCGTTAGGGGATGTCTTCCAAGAACACATGGAAGTTTTCTTGGATGCTTTCTCCTATAAATAGGTACCTATGATAAAGTTTAATGTATAAATTAGACACAGCAAGGGATTAACAACAATAACTAATAATGAAATAGAACAATTATAACAATATCTTATATAATAAAAGCCTAATATGCTAAGTGTCCAGTCATCCATTCAACCAATCAAAGCGTAATATGCTAGTGATATGCTAAGGCCACTATGACATGCACTGATCATCAGGGGCAGACAGTCGAACAGTTGACCAGTCACTATGATGTGTACTGACCACCAGGGCAGACACTCGACCAATAGGTTAGCTTGCTGCTGGGGTCCAGCCAACTGGGATCGAGCAAGATGGGCTGGACATGCCCTGGAGCCCTCCCGTGGTCCCTTCCCAGCTGGCCAACCTCCTGTATTCCTCCCCAGCCCAATCATGCACTGGTGGGGTCCCTTGGCCTGGCCTGCACCCTCTCACAATCCGGGACCCCTCAGGGGACGTCGGAGAGCCAGTTTTGGCCCAATCCCTCAGGCCAGGCTGAGGGAATTCATGCACCAGGCCTCTAGTACTATAATAAAAGTTATGTGCCCAGCTCGCGTGGCTTAGACCTATAAGCCAGAAGGTCATGGTTCAATTCCTGGTCAGGGAAAATGCCTAGGTCTCAGGCTAAATCCCCAGTGGAGGTGTGCAGAAGGCAGCTGAGCAATGATTCTCTGTCATCACTAATATTTCTCTCTCCCTCTTCCTCTCCCTTCCTCTCTGAAATCAGTAACAACATATTTTATAAAAGTTATGTGAATGTGGCCTTATTAAGTAAAATAAGTGGTACTTGAACACAAGCACTGTGATACTTCAACAGTCGATCGCATAACGGTAACCAAGATGGCTAAAAGTATTGGTAATGGGTAATGCATGTATGCCACGTGGAGACACAAGACAAAGGGATGATTTATGTCCCAATCAAGGTGGAACCAGGCAACATTACGCTACTTAGAACGGCATGCATTTTAAAACGTGTGAGTTATTTCTGGAATTTTCCAGACTGCAGCTGACCACGGGTAACCAAAAACCCAGAAAGCAAATCTGTAGATAAGTGGGAACTGCTCTACATCACAGTAATGAGTTTGGCTAATGCTTCTTCTCATTTGCTTCAATAAAAGAGTGATTTGGTAAATAAGGTGTGGAAATTCTAGGGTTCCAAATTGGCTCAGCTTGAAGTAGAAAGCTATCGTAGAACTTTTAGGCAAACACAGCTGCAAGGCAACCACAGCAGATGTCACAGGTTCAGGACGACCCAAACACCCAAGATCCACTCATTTTACAAGGAGTACAATTTCTTATTGGGATAGGTACAGGGATGTACACATTCTGAATAGCCAAATGGAAAAGTATTTCCATCTACAGATGTGGAAAGAAATTGCCCATGGAAGTGAAAGTGATTTTACTCAAGGCTACATTTTCAAATCCGTGTCTAATATCACAGAGCAAATGGCTTTTTCTGGGACTAACTGCCCAGTTACCTACTTCCCCATAATTTGCCACTGATTAGAACGAGGCAATTATCACTGCGATTGGTCTTTATTGGTCTCATTTTCCACTCGAAAAAGCCAGCCCTCATTTTTTTTCCCCAGGCCTATGATTCCCAACACTTTGGGAATTCAAATCCTATTTATTATGTATTTCATTTCATAACATCACTCCACCCCAAGTGGTAGCTTTTGTGTATCTTTAGGACAAACTAAAATTAAACTAGATTTTGAAAGTTACTTAAATTTATCAACATGTCTAAGTAAAGGGTGACATCATCGGGTGTGTCATGATGGAGACCAGAAGGTCTTCTAAGTTTAGGACTCCACAGCTGGAACTTAAAATTAGGTCACAATATAAAAATAAAAATAAAATTAGGTCATACTCCCTAATTTTGCCCAAGATGAAAAGTCAAGTGACTTACCCAGGGTCTCCTAGTGAATCTAGGGCAAAAAAAGAACAAGGACAGAAGATCCCTTTGAGGTAGTTCAAGTTCAAATGGCTTTTCAGACGTATAAGCATCCAATCTTCACAGGCAGGCAAAGCTGAATTTTTTTCGGCTATGTTTTGGGGGTGATTTGTTATACAGAATATCTACACAGATTTACTTATATGAGATGGACAGAATACACAGGGTTAGTTGTATGAAGTGGACAAAATACACAGAAATAGTTCTATGAGATGGATGAAAATCATGGCAAGATAAGATTAATACTGAAGTTCACTTGCTCCACTGATGAGGAAATTGAGGGAATAATTGAGAAGGCAGGTTCCAAGGGAGAAGTCAGACACATAAGAGCACTTGCCCCATAATTCCATCTACATAAAATTCACCATCAGGCAGAGATGATGCTCTCTGTTAAGAGAGAAATTTTCTTTTGGACTGTGAGATGCAGATGATGGTCTCATCTTGATTACATTGATTCATCAGTGATGGCAGCACCGGTTTCCCAAGTGTGCTTCCTTAGCGAAAAATTAATTGAGCTGTATGAGTGAGGTTTATGAACTTTTCTTCATGAGTGCTGCATCAGTTATCTATTGCTGCATAACAAATTCCCCCAAAACAGAGATGCTTCCCTATAGTAGCCTCAGACTGGCTTTGCCCTCTTATTTTTGTCCCCTCCAGGACTTTTTCCCCTTGTGACATCTTTCTCCATTGTATACTCTTTATCAAGAGACACCCCCACGGACTTCCATATCAGGTGAGCATTCTCTTCACAGCTGACATGGGGCCCTTACTATGATTATAATCTCTGGCACTTACTTCCCTAGCACACGTTCCCTGCTCCAAGCACCATGAGCTCATTTAGTGACCAAAACAAATCATGATCCCCACCGCCATACAATTACACTGCTTTTCCTTTTCTTTAGGATGTTAAACCCTTTACATTTCATTAGATCTACTCATCTATCCATCTACTTATCATCCATCCATCTACCTATCCACCCATCATCTGTCCACCCATTTATCCACCCATCATGCGTCCATCCGTCTATCCACCCATCATCCATCTATCCAGTATTTATTAATCCATTTCTGGGTGTCTTTCATTGCACTGAGCATTGGGACCACTACCAGGAAGAATCAGGCATGGCCCCTGATCTTTAGCGTCAGTCATATCTCAATTAAAGTACGTTGTATTGAATTCTACAGGACACAACTACAAAGCCTGGTTGCCACACTTCTTGTGGTTCAATACTCAGCAATAATTTCTGGTCTCCATGATGCCTTCCTAGTTACTCCACCAATGCTTCTTCTCTAAATTTCTACAGCCCCAGTAACTTCACTGTCCATCAAATGGCATAGAAAAATGCCTTCAACATGGTTAAAAGAGAAAGGGATTTTTAAGGCTAAAAAGATTAAAGTTAAGATTTTAATAAGATTAAAAACTGTATACAAATCCTTTTATCAAGTGATCCCAACAACTCTACGAAGTAATTCTCTGCATCCAGCATAAATCTCTCTATTGGTTCCATGGAAAACACACACATCTACCCACTGCTCACTGGTTTTTTAACTGGTTTCGGTCCCGGTTAAAACAGGTGTGTGTTTTCCATGGAACCATGGAGAGATTCATGCCAATGTAGATGCAAGGAAACCAAAGACGTAAGAGAGTGAAGTTCAAGGTCTCATAGCTACTAAGTGCCACCGGCTGGACTCCAAATTGGGTCTGTTTGACTGCAAAGTCCCTTCCTGATCTTAACCTCCCATGACCCTCTTCTCTCTTCCCCTGGTGATGCAATGGGGAGTGTTGGACCTGCAACTCAGTAAGTGGTGAGAACAGCTTCTAATCTCTAATTTCTCACCTCAGGTACAAATGCTTCCCTCATCCACTATTTTATATATTTCCCAAGTGTCAGAATGACCCACAGAAGCCCCACACAGGTCATCTCATCAACAGGACACAAGCCTGATGAATCTCTCATCCGTCTCCTCACTGTGGGCTTCCTTTGTTGTTGGACTTCTCAAACTCATTGGCTACACTGTCAGGCCGGTGCCTCTCTTGTGACAATTTCACCACTGCAGCATCGTGCCTGTGAGCGCCCTCCAGAAAGAGCCAGGGCGACCAGGCCTTTTCAAGGAAACCCTCTCCTGCTCGGAAATTCTCCAACATGGCAGCGAGCAGCTATACGTTCGGGGACGCTCTGAATACACATGCAGACGGGACGCACTGCATAGAAAAGGAGAGGAAGCATCGCAACTGGGAACATAAAGGTCTTCCATTTGCAGAGTTAGAGTTTATAATTTGATTGTGTAAAATTGCCAACCGTCTGATAAATACGCCGGCCCGCCCGCAGCCTTCAAAGGAAACTGAAAGCGGTTAAAAACCCAGTGAGGTAGGCAATGTGTAGGCGTGTGTGTTTTCCATGGAACCAATAGAGAGATTTATGCTGGATTCGAAATACTCGCTACATCCCCGAGCACGAGAATGGGTCATTAGGAAGGTGGCGGACTTGTTCCAGCCGCTGGGGACCTGCTGGGAACGTCCTGCTTCGTTCATCTCCCCGCGGTGGCTCCGTGCCGCCTGCAGAAGGAAACGCGTTTTCTTTGGTCTGGCATTTTCCACTCTTGCTCCAACCAGACTTCCCTCCTCTTTCCTTTTGGCAGCTCATTCTCCATAAAAATTCCAATGACTCCCACTTCCCTGGCCATGGGCTACGCTTTCCCACCTCCTGTGTTTCTGCTCACACACTTCTGCCTAGAATATCCTCCTTCCCACCCCACCCCCACATTCAAAGCCTCCTCTTCTGTGAAACACCAGGACGTTCCTTGGCTTGCCCTCACTGCCACTCTCTCCAACCCACCCCAGCCTCTTGGCAAGTCTGGATGGCTCTACTTCCACAACGACCTGCCTGGGAACTGGTGTCTCCCCGCTGTCCTCACCCTTGTCTGGCACCATCATCTCTTGTCTGACAAACGACTATGGGTTTTTTTTAGATCTGTTGCTCTTGACTTGGCCCATACAACTGCCACAATAGATATTTTTTAAAACATGAACCAGTTAGTCCTGGACAGGTGGCTCAGTGGGTTGCAGGTTCCATTCCCAGTCAGGGAACTCACCTAAACTTACCGGTTTAATCCCCAGTTGGAGCCTGTATGGGAGGCAACTGATTAATGTTTCTCACATCGATGTTTCTCTCTCCCCTCTCACCCTCTCTCTCTAAAACAATGAAATACATATCCTTGGGTGAGGGGAAAAAGGGTAGCCCAGCAGGTGTGGCTCAGTTGGTTGAACACTGTTCCGTGCACAGGAAGGTCGCCAGTTTGATTCCCAGTCAGGGCACAAGCCCGCAATGCAGGCTCAATCCCCAGTTGGCGGCACGTGGGAGGCAGCCATCAGTGTTTCTTTCTCATTAATGTTTCTATCTCTCTCATTCTCTCTCTGAAATCAATACACAAAACCATATTTAAAAAAGTAAATCAGTTCATGCCATTCTTATGCTTATCATCCTTTAGTGAATTCCAGTGGCACTAAACATCAAGCCTGCAATCTTCCCATGATCTTGAAGGCCCAGAAACCTGGTCCTGGCCACTGCTTCAGCCTCGTCCCATTCCACTCTGGCCCTTGTGTGTCTTCGCTCAGGTCCTCTGCTCTGTAACTTGAGAACAAGTCCGTGTTGCATTTACCGTCGAGCCCCCAGTAGCGTCTTTCACAATACCTTGTAACTGGTGGTACAGTTCAACCTTTATTTACTGAATGACAACTCTCCGACTGAAAACTGGACTTTCGACCAAATGAATGGAGTACCACTAAAACCTAACCACCATTTTCCTAAAGGTCCCATCCTGACGCATTTAGAGAGAACCCATTTCTTATTTTCAAAATTCTGGTTCTTTTTCTTAGGTTCTCGACACGTTCAGGTAGCTGCCATTTAGAAAAATAAATGCATAAATCAGGCAAACCTACAGGTGGCATTGCTCTGGGAGAAATGCAGAAACTTAATGAGACTCCATACATTTTGACGGGGCCAAAAATATTAGGCTGTCAATTTCTCATTAATTCTTGTTAACTGCACTGCGTTCAAGCCCTCCAAAGACAGCATGTGTTTGATGAAATAGCCTCCAAATCTAGCAACAATTTGCTTTAGAACTGCACCCCTGGAGATTATCTGACAAACCAGGAACCCATGCACACCAGGACAGTATTAAAGAAACTGAACGGTTGACCTTCACACCTATTGACAATTGCAGCGAACATTTAGTGAGTGCTTACGAGGTGCCAGGTTTTAATACGCATGTGTTAGTTCACTTAATTATCAGAAAATCCTAACAATAAGTACTCCTCTATGAGCTCCATTGTGTAGGCAAGGAAACCGAGACACAGAGAGGCTGGGTAGCTCACCCAAGGTCACACAGCCAGTACTTAGCAGATCCAGGATTTAAGACCAGTGAGTCCAACTCCAGAGCCTGTATTTTCAGTAACGACTCTAAAAAGTTTTACTTCAATATTTATACAATTTTGAAAATTAAAGAAAAGTTGCAAGAATTATTCATAAAACTCCTATATGCCTTTACCCAGATCCGCCTATTATTTATTTTGTCTCATTTGCTTTATTATTCTTTCTATATCGTTCACATACATAGCGTATTGTTTTTCTGAACCATTGAGTTGGAGATACTATGCCCATACAACCCTCATGACTAATAGCATATATTTCCTAAGAATGTTCTCCTCTATAATCACAGTATGGTTATCAAAATTAGAGATTTTAAAATTTATACAACACTGTTCTCTAACTCATAGGCTATATCCTAATCTCATCCATTGTCTCCGTAATGTAGGATATGGCTGTTCTCTTCCAGCACCATGGCTCAGGATACAATCCAAGAGCAGCCACTGCATTTCATCGTATTTAACCCGGAACTCCGTGCGCTCTGTACCGAGGAGCAGTTCCTTGGCCTTCCTCTGTTTCCTGGATACCGCCAGTTTTGTGTAGCGCGCTCCTGAGGGTTCCTCATAATTAGATTCAAGTTATGCTTCTAATTGGGCAGAACGACCACAGCGCTGTCCTTCACAGTGCATCACTCCAGGAGACACAAGATTTCCTGTTGTCCCCGTGCTGCTGCTGCTGGCTTTGATCCCCTGGGTAAGGTCATCTCTGCCCATCTCTCCAGTGTAAAGTTACCATGTCTCCATTCGTAGTTAGGAAGCTGTGTATGCAGAGACACTCTGGGACTCTACACATGCTCCTGTCTCTCATCGAGCTTTCACCCTCCACACCAGCATCACTGATGGCTGAACACTGCATGCCGATGCCCTTTTGTATGCACAGTCCATTTTCCAACTCAGCAGTGGAAGCCGGGGCATCTGAGGACAGGCTGTGTCCTGGGGATCGACAGCACAGTTTGGAGTTAAGTAGGCGGAAGTTCAAGTTCTGGCACTAAGATAGCTAATGGTCTCGGGAAAGCTCCATGATCTCTCTGAGCCTCGGTTTCTTCATCTGAAAAAGAGGAAAATGATGACATGTTCCTCCGGAGGGTTGTAGCAAGGGGTGGATATATGGCAGAGTACCTGGACCACAGAGGGGGCAGTGGTAGCTGTGTGATTATCTATGAAGGGGCAAAGCAGCCCCAAACGTCAGGGCTGGGTAGACTTTATAATGAACCAAAATGTTCTTGCCTGTTACTGGGTGTCTAGCCATGGTGCTGGGAGAATACAGAAATGGCGGTCCCCTATGAGTCAATTGGTCACGCCCACGCAGTTTAGGGAGCTTTGTTGACAGGTGCAAAGGGTGGCAGGTTGGGAGGGAATAAATTTTTTTTTTCAGGAGGAGGATCAGGGAGGACTTCACAGAGGAGGTGGCAGCACGTGGACTCGCGAGACCGCTTCTTAAATCCCCTTGGTTCTTCCGCTTCCTGCTGGTGCTTTAGGGTTCAGCTCAGCAAGGGGCACAGGCCCTGGAGAACAAATCCATTGGCACAAAGGGCAGACTTGGGCCCTTGCTCATCACACTGAGTGAAATAAAAAGAACTGGAGACATGGAGGTCAACGTTTGCTAGCTTTCCCCCTAAGCCTCCAATAGAGGCCAAATGCCAAAAAAGCGAATCTTAACCTGTCCTTCAAGGAATGCACTTTGACTCTGAAGGTGTCTTTGTAGGTCAAGCGCAGGAGGTCTCAGATGCCGCTGGTTTGGAGCTAATTTGGCAACATCTAGGCCTGTCTAGGAGAGCTTGTCCCAGCAGCTCACCCATCATCTCTCGGTCTGCAATCGGCAGCTCTTGATCTACCTGCTCACCCTGGTTTTCATCCGCTGTGATCAGGGGGCCGGACCAACCCCCATGGCGGTATAGACAAGGCACTCCATCTCCACAAGTTGCCTAGAACAGCCTATGTTCCCAGCGAGAGGGTGGGGGAGGATGGGAGTGTTCAGTAGCAGAGTCTTAGGTCCAAACAGGCTGGATCCAGGAAAGGGTGAAGAGGGAGGCTAAAGCCCCTCCACCCCAAGTTGGTGTCCTGTACATCCCCCTCAGTCCTTCTAGGCGGCCTGTCCCAGAGGCTGTGAGCAGGGTGTCTGCGAGGAACCAGAATCCGAAGATGAATTGGACATGAGCAGTGAGGACCGCAAAGCAACGACCAGTTGAACCTGAGCTCGGGTGTGGTCCACGGGCTGGCGGAGCCAGCCAGGGTTTTGCAAGGTTTGGGCCGTCGTCAAAGGCCCCTTTCAGAGCTGCATTTGGGGAGCAGTTTTAGAGAGAGAGAAAAACGGGGATTTAATTTTCCCACAAAGCACTTCTGCCCAAGCTGTGCTAATGTTCTTCTCTTAAATACTCTTCAAAGGGATCCACCAAAAAACGCAGCTACGCATTCCATTAACAATGTCTGCTTTCGTCCCACCCAGGGCTGCAACCCTCAGCCAAGCAATTTAATCTCGCAGAACGGAAACTGTTACGTTTCCTCCCCTGATGAGGGAAGGCACTGAGCAGACGGGCTGGATGAGTGAGCTATTGGGAGGCGGGAGAGACCTATTTTCTGAACGGAGAGGAGCATCCCTGGTGGGGTGCTCCTCTCAGTCCCATTAAGTTCCGAGCTCCTTGCCACTGAACCCAAGGTGCTCCTATTGGTTTTTCCCCGACGGCGGAGCAAAGACATGAGAGCCATAATTCCGGAAGCAAATAAAGCCTCGCCTCTCATCATAGATTGTGAGCCTATTAAAAGGAGAGCTGAGGCCAATTCATCTTTGGATTCTGGTTCCTAGCAGAGACCCCGATGCCAAATGTTCAGAGACAGTTTCAGAAACTAAAGAGACAGAAGAGCTGACTCCTGTCCCTTACGTCCATCACTCCGGTCAGACGGCCTTATGTCCCACATGATCCTGGGTAACTTCCACCGCAGGTATCTCCTCCACAGGCTTCGGAGTTCATGTTACTTTGACGGAGGCTGCAGCCTGCTTTCAGGGTCAGCAAACAGGCATGTGTGATATGAATACAGCGTTTTGGTTCCCCCTCCCCCCACCTTTTCCAGGATCACAGGTAACTGGATGAGAGCTATAGACCGTCTCCCATTAAAACTTGAGTTTGCATACGCGTTTGCAGTTTTGCATTCATTTCTGGGAGTTGTCCGACCCTCTCAAATCTCCATAAAGGTCACGGTACAAATCCCTTCTATGATGCGGATGCCATGGCTTGCATTTTGTCTCCCCATCTGTGGAAGCCGATCTTGTTCTCAACACAGATTTTACTGGGTGGCACGTGATGGAGGAGATTACTGTAGCCCTCCCTCGGCTGGCCGTTTGCTAGCGAGGACGAGCTCAGTTCTCTCCACGTTGCGAAACCTTAGCTGACACAGGACGATGAAAGGAGTGGACTTCTATACATTCTACAATGTAAGGCTGTGAAAATACGCTGAAAAGAGAGCAGCCAGGTTGTGTGTATTATTAATTTTTAAAATGCTAATCCTGCTTTCAAAGGCCCCTGGGTCTACCTTCTTATTAAAAAAAAAAAGAAAAAAGTTTTGGCTGCAGAGCCCCTGTGCTTCCTAAGGCTTCCGAAAAGGGTGTTCTGATGAAGGATGACACGGTGCGAGGGCGTCATCAACTTCCACAGCTGACATCTCCGTTACGAGTTCCAGGAAGGCTACCAGGCCAACCGCCCAAGAATGGAAGGAAAAGGCAGAAGTAATTACGTCATGCACTAAGACTGTGCTGCGGTAACACCCCACGCACCAGAAAAGAGGCTTGGGGTGGTTTTATATAACACAGATGTGTCCTTGGGAATTTATTTTAAGTCCACTGGTCTCAGAAGCCTGCAGGATTGCGGAAATGCACGGGAAAGAATTCACTGCCCAGTTCCTTATGGATGACCTCTGAAAGAAAAACAGCAACGTCTGGCAGGAGCTGGGAGGATGGACCAAACTTGCTCAGAATGGAATGTGATTTATCAAGCCTCCAAAATTCCAGATGCTCCTTGAAACTTATCGAGGATATCCAGGCCTCGAGAGATGGAGGTCAAGGTAAAAGCACATGGACATGCACCATTTTTAAAAATTGATCTCTGCCCTGACTGGTTTGGCTCAGTGGATAGAGCATCGGCCAGGGGACTGAAGGGTCCCAGGTTCGATTCCGGTCAAGGGCATGTACCTTGGTTGCTGGCACATCCCCAACAGGGGATGTGCAGGAGGCAGCTGATCGATGTTTATCTCTCATCAATGTTTCTAACTCTCTATCCCTCTCCCTTCCTCTCTGTAAAAAAATCAATAAACTATATTTTTTTAAAATTGATCTTTATTGCTGAAAGTGTTACAGATGTCCTCCTCCTCCTTCCCCACTGACCCCCCACCACCCCTTTCCACCTCCTTAGCCCTGGACGGTCCTTTTCTCAAGGTCACCTGACCAGGTCCTCAGCAAAATGCTGATGAGCTCAACACCTCTTCCTTGAAGTCTTTGAAACTCAAAGAAATGTATCCTGTTGAGGTCAAAAGACACACATTGGTAGGTGAAGCTCTTCAAGCTCTTTGCAAACTACTGTGGCCAGCCAGCTTTTTAAAAGACATGATTTTATTTATTTTTTTAGAGAGAGGAAGGAAAGGGGAGAGAGAGGAACATCTATGTGAGAAACACTGATTAGCTGTCTCCTGCACACCCCCTTTTGGGGATCAAGCCCACAACCTGGGCATGTGCCCTGACTGGGAATCAAACCAGTGACCTTCTGGTGCGTGGGACAATGCTCAACCAACTGAGCTACACTGGCCAGGGTGGCTAGCAGGTTTTTTGCACCAAAGAATGTAACACAAATTCTCCTGGGCCCATTTCCTACCACTGCGAGAGGAAATCAAAATCGGAAGGGCAGCCCTGGGAAACAAAAAGAAACAGCAGGAGGATACTCGGGTTTCCAAACGGCAGGAAACTCCTGCCATTAATGCTTGCAGCTGGCAAGCTGAGACTGTTTGACTTCTATTTGGTAGAGTCTAAAATGGGCTTGCTAACGTGTTGAGATGCTACACACCGGAACATGGAGAGCATCGGAAAAGTAGAGATTCCTGTACCCCAGTCCTACAGTCTCTGATTCAGTTGGTCAGGGCTTGAGCCTGGAGATCTGCATTTCTAGCAAGTTGCCCAGGTGACTCCACAGACCACACATTGAGAAGCATTGACATCTACTTCCTTTTGCCTCCTGTTTTTGATCATTGAAAACACTAAGCAGGGTTAGGGTCCTAAGAATCCTGAGTCCGTGACTTGGAGTGAAATGTACTCCAAAGAACTCAGCTTGATGGGAAGTGGAAGGCCAAGGCACCCACGGAAAGACATATCCACAAATGCCACAGCTAACATCACGTTCTACCTGTCTCAATCTCACCACAACCACCACTCATGTAGCCCAGCCAGATCACAGTGGACACCAAAACCCATCTAACTACCTCCTTCTGACTCAGGCTGTTCTCTGTGACCCACAAGGCAAGGCAGGGGGTGACTCATGGTGACTGAAAAGTAAGATAAATTTTCACTTTTGGTTTCTAAAGACATTAACTACTAGAGGCCTAGGTACCCTACCCGTGCAGGCCTGGCCAGTGATCAGGGCTGATCAGAACCTTTCAGCTGCCAGCTGGGGGCCTCCCTTCATTCTGCACTGCCCTCTGAGAGTCAGTGCATGTCATAGCCAGTGATCATTCTTCTGGTCAACTCCTGTGGGGACAATTTGCATATTAGGCTTTTATATATCTACATATGATCTTCTCCATAAGGGATCTATGAGCAATCTTTAACCTCATTTGGAGATCTCTCTCTTTTTTTTAATATTTCAGAGAAGAAGGGAGAGGGAGAGAGAGAAAGAAACATCAATGATGAGAATCATTGATTGTCTCAGCACACCCTACACTGGGGATCAAGCCCACAACCCAGGCATGTTCCCTGACCAGGAATCAAACCGTGATCTCCTAATTCATAGATCAATACTCACTGAGCCACATAAGTCAGGCAGAGATCATAGACTCTTTTAAGAAAACTATGGTCCTTTGCCCCAGGTAATGGTATATGAACACCTATACATCCAATCTCATGGAGTCCAATAGAAACAGTCAATGAAAACATTCTTGTTAGACCCAGGGGCCTAACCTTTTATTTACAGAGTTCCTTCAATGCTACCAATTCCATCCACTCCACCTCTGGGCTATGCCTAGTAGTGTCATTTCTGCATATCTTGCATCTTCTTTGGGATACTGAGGAAATGCAAACCCCGTTTGAGGTTCTCACTTGCCTATTGATCTGGGCTCACTTTCTCGAGTCCTTCCTGGTACAAGATGAGAGATGTCATGCCTGCTTCCATGGTGTGATCTACACTCATTTGAGAATAAGTGATAACTTCATCATAGACCTGACTGCTCTCTCCAACTCTTCACTGTGACTCAAGAGATGTCAGCTCCCAAAAGTGTCATTCATTACGACCCCAGCGTTGAGTGGGAAAGTTTTCAGGGGACGCCTGTCAGTTCTGAAATAAGCAAAGATATTATCTATAAAAAATGGTCAGTTTTCCTCTGTGCCTGTCTCATTTCCCCCCCATTCATTTATCTGTGCGTCCGTCAAACGTCCAGCGACAGGTCCTGTGCCAGGCAGCAGGATATAGTGATGAAGGAGATCTCAGTCCTCATGAAGCTTATGGTCTACATGGGAGAGACAGACATGAAACAAGCATACAAGTAAGCAGTATTAGAGTAAGTGGGCTAAGGGAAAACATGGTGATGCAACAGGAAGGAAGTGACTCAGGGCTCCTGACTTTGGCAGAGCAATCAAGGAAAGCCTCCTGGTGGGGGTGACATCAGGGCTGGGATCCAGAAGATAGGAAGGGACCAGCCTTGTAAAAGGAAGACTGTCTCCCACTTGATGAATTCTCCATGTCTGGGATTTGGCCCGTGTGAATGCCTGCCAAGTGCCTTCTATATGGAACAGGCCTGTACGACGGGGATCTGAAGGTGTTTCTGTGTTTAGCGCTCACTTCCTGCTGCTGGCATATGTCTCCCTTCAACTGCTGACAGGTCTGTGAAGCATCAAGCCAAGTTTCCCGGCAGGAAGAGCAGTCTCGGCAAAGAGCAAAGCGGGTACTCGGAGTCTGAGGTGAGTCAGGGGAATGGACAGGTCCCAGGGGAGCAGGCGGGGTACACTCGGAAGGGTTGGCCTCCGCTACCCCGGTGGGCGGGCTGGGAGAGCCGCCAAGATCAGCCCTGTGATGAAAACCTGTAGAGGAGCTTTTCCTAAGCAGATAGGCCTGGAGCAAGGAGCGGGTGTCGGCAGGTCTGAGGAAGAGAGAGCCACGGGTCTACAGGGCCCTTGTGCCAGTGGTCACTTAGGACTGAACCCTTCTCCGCTGCCTCTGGCCGGGAGCTTCTACCATCACCACTTCTCCACTCGGTGGGCGTAGCAAATGCAACAGGACGTGTGAATCCTAAGGAGTGTCCACGCGGCCACCATCAATCTTCCGGACGGAGCATGAAGCCCAGCCGTGTGAATGACCTTGGTCTGAGTGTGTGACCCCCTGGGCTCACTGGGCTGTGAGGCCGAGCTTTCTGTCCAGTGTTTCCGTGATTCCCATGTTGAAGGCTCCCTTATCCCAACATACGTGGGTTTTATCAACCGTCCCCAAGGCTGACTCTGACTTTGCACAAGTGTGGTTTCTCTCCCCAGACTCCGAAAGCCACAAGCTGCAGTGCAGGGTGGGTCTCCCGTGGGGTGTGCACCTCCGCATCCAGGCTACACAGGGCTCTCCCCCTCCCTCCCCCAGGGCACATGCCAGAGGCGCACGACGATTCTATGAAATAGAGTCGTGGGAAAGCCTTTGTGGTTTCTCAAGAAAAGGTGTTGCAGTACTCGGCTATCAAACCTCATGCGCGTGTGGCCAACCTGTCCTTACCTCTCCATGGATGCGGCCCCGTGTTAGTCAAGGCCGCCATCTCTAGTCCAAATTCTTTGGTGCAGTTACTTATAACTTAGAACCCTTAGACAACGCAAATCAGATGACAGCACTCCACTGCCTGAAACCCACTGAACCTGAAATAAAACCCACATTCCTGAGTCCTCCGGAACCTGTCCTCGGCTCCTTCTTTCCCTCTCCGACCTCCCACTGTCCTTGCTCACCACTCAGGTCGACAGCAAGCACCTTCCCGCCTCATGACCTTTGCATCTACGGGGCTCTCTGCCAAGGACACCATTTCCCTCTTCACAGGCTAGGTTTCTTCTCAGCGCCAATGTCCTTCCACACTGTTATCCCTCCTTAACCCCTGCGACAGACTCACTTGTTATGTGGCATGTGCTTTCTTCTCCCTGTCCTCCATGCCCTGCGGACTTTGGGTTTGGCCATGTGACTTGTTTCGACTTGAGCAAATGTGGTCTGAGCAGAAGCTTTGCCAGCGTTCAGGAGGCCGGCTCTGCCCTCTGGGACTCCTGCTGTTCGCCACAAGAAGCACTCAACAGAGGGGCCGCTGGGCCAGGGAGAATGAGAGTTGCATGTTGCAAACCTGAACTTGACCTGTGGCCTGAGGCCAAGCCCAGCTGAGACCAGCAGGACCAGGGCTGCTGGGCAGACCATGAGTAAGAAATGCATGCCTGCTGCTAGAAGCCCCTGAGCCTGCGGAGCGGTTTGTTATGCAACGTTATTTCAGCAGTGACTGAGGAGATGCAGCACTTTAAAACCAGGCTACGAGAAACATTCGAAATTAAAATTAAAAAAGAGAGGGAGAGAAAATAAAACAAAACCAGGCCACTCATTTTTTCCGCTTGTCTCGTTTCTTGTCTATTTCTCCCGCCGGGTTGTAAGCTCCAGGAAAGCAGGGGTTACACGTTTGTATTTTCCCCGCTGAATGCCCTAAACTAAAGACAGTGGTGGGCACACAACAGCAGCCCCAGAAGCATTTGCTGAGTGGATGAATACTTTGTAACCACCCCCACTGCTCCCCGTGGTCAGCAACAGCATTCTCCCTCCCTCTGGCACAGGTGAAAACAGGCAGGGTGGAGTGCCAGTGATGAGGAATGGGAGGGAGAATCTTGAATTTGCTCCAGCATATTCAAAGCGAAAGGAGTAAATCACTTGTGAGATCTATTATTAGTAACCAATTACACGCTCTCCGCCTCCTACTACGGTCAGAACCACCACCGTCCCAGTTCAGTAAAACGAGGGGGAACTTGACCCCTGCCTCCATCTATTTCCAAATACTCAGATATCTGTGCAGAGGAGCAGCAGCAGGCAGGGAGCATGGGCTTCGTGACCAGGTGTGCTTTTATTTCTTTCCAAATGTTTAGTCTGCGACCTAACAGCAATCTGTGGAGTAATTAAATGAAAACAGGAGAAACGGAGAGCATACAGAGACATTTATCAACAGAGCATCAAAATTATGTGTGTGTTTTGGGAGAGAGGGGAGGTAGTTCATAAATCTAAACTCATAAGGAAAAAGAACTACATCCCCTTGAATGTAAATCAAAGGAGTATCTCCCATTTTGACAGGATCTGATGGTTCTTAAGCACAAGCCACCGTGAGTCTGTCGGGGAGAAGACAGGCAGGGACGCAGGGGTGGGGAGGTGCGGGGAGGGGGGGGGTTTCGTTCAGCAAGCAGCACTGGCACTGTGGCATGTGGGCTGTTTTTGGGGACAATTTAGAGGGAAGTCTGTGTACAATGGCCTCGTTTCATAGAGCCAATTTTAACCCATTTTAAATTGGTTTCTCCTGAGTGCTGGCCATATCCGTCTGGATGATTCCAACACGGGATGGCATGCCCCCCCCCCCGCACACATACACATACATACACATACATGCATGCACACACATACACATACATGCACACACAGAGAACTGAGCTGTTCTTTTCATGCAACAATGACACAACTCATCTTCTAAGAATAACCTGTAAAAACTCTGGCCCACTTTATTCCCAGGGAGTATACTTTTAGGATGCGTGGCCAGAACAAGGGTAATATGGACCAGCAACTCCAACCTCGATGTCACAACTATCTGAGATGTCTCCAGTAACTTGTCACTCATACCAAAGTCCTAAGTTTTTACAAGACTTACATCTTCAATGTAAATGTGAGCAAATTGAAGACCATCACTCTTAAGTCTGTTTTATGAGTGAGGGCGAATCAGGGGAGTCAGAGTCATAGCTGCGATGGGGATAGGGGTGCGGTGGCTTGACGGTGACCCAGCAGTTGAGGGTGAGAGAGAAAGGCATCTGGCACCAGGTCACTGCTGAGGAGGTGGGTGGGAGCGAGCTACTGGGCCCCGCAGCACTGCACGGGGTTCCCCCAACCTTACAATGAGACACCAGTGGAAATCTGTATTTACTTTTCAGACGGACAGGAGGACGTGCTCACACCAACTTCTCACTGTTTCCCGGGCCTGATGTACACACGAAGGCTGTCACTTAGCCCAACACTCACCTTTAAGCAGTGACACTTGGGAGAATGCAGAGGAGACCAAGGGACCAGCCCTGACAGGAGGGGGGGGAACCCTGCTGGCTATTGCCCACCTTGGTGTCTCCGTAAGGTCAGATGAGCAAGCCCCTCTGTTTGAGCCCCCAGAGCAGGCGCTGTGTGTGGAAGTGAAAGTGGAGGCTGCAGTGTCCGCCCTGGGGGAGGGGAGGTTGGAGCAAACAGGTGTACAGAGGAGGAAGCAACATTCTGCTCATCCATCAGTGTAAGCCCGCGGCTGACATGAGGAATGATGCGCCCCGAGCAGACACACGGAGAGGAGAGGGAAGGCGGGGAGGCAGGCGCCCATCTATCACCCAGGCCTCAACAGCTTCTCCGCTACTGGGGAAGTGAGGCGGGCAAGCCTGACGGGTGGCTTCTGGGAAGCCCAATGCCCACAGGGAGGCCACATGCCAGCTGTGTGCCTGCCTCTATGCTCCGGGCATGGATCATTCCTGCCAGCCTGATTCTGCCCTCAGACTCTGCCTGCCCCTCATCTTACAGCCCCTCCCCCTCCCAGCCTTCATGATTATGGAACCCAAGCTCCAGGGGGTCTCTGAGGTGAGGAAGCCTCAGCCATTTGGACTTTACCTGAGGCCCTTTTACATGACTCCCCCAGACTGCACCAATGGGCTACACCACCTCCTGAAACTACATGAGTGCACAACCCATCCAGGCTGATCAGAAGATTAAAGAAATGCTAAAATGCTGTGCAAACGGCGGAGTGGCATGCCCACGCTGCTTGTGCTTAATGCTCCTGTGACATGACCGCATGGAGCAATAGCAGGAGACAGAATGACGCACACACGACATGCATAGGCAGTGATGGGGCAGAAGTGGAATACTGGGGACCAGCTATAACTGTAAGAGACAGCAATCATGTTCTGTTAACCCTGATTGCTTTGTTCTGATTAAAGAAGGAACATTCTAACCTGGCTGGCAGTTACACACATGGGACCTGGGAGCTCACCTGGAAACGTAACAACCTTGTTGCAGAAACCAGAGCCACCAGCCTTTGGAGACCCCCAGCCTTTGCATACCACAGGCCTTTGCAAATGCCCAGCCCACACTACCTGTAAACTGCCCATCTGACACACCTTTTACCTACTTCCCCTCGTAATCTTTGTCCTTCTACCCAATATAAGCAGCTGGCTAATGGAGGGGTGAAGAGCAGAGTTTTGTGGATGACCCGCTGCTCCCCCGTACTGCCGGCATTATCGGAATAATCGTTCATATATGATTCAACCCTGTCTTAATTGGCTTACGTAGTGACAGGCAGCCCGGACCGCTTGATTGTCCAGTTACAGTAGGAGTGATGCAGCCTGTGTTTGGCTTAGGCACAGCTGAGATGCCCGTAGAGAAAATGGGCTATTTTTGCAGCCATCCTAGGCTCCACCTCCTACTTCACCCCATTTCCAGTCCCAGCCCCAGATTGTTCTTGTTTCCTCACGATGTAAGTCCGACTCTTTCTCTGTGGACTGGGCCCACGCTATTCCCCTTGAGGGCTACCAATCCCTTGTTTGTTCAGGGATTCTTGTGGATTACATTTTTAAAAAGTCCCCCCCCCCCCGCAAGTGTTCCTTGAGGCATGAGGGTGTCCACTGAACCACATGGCCATTGGCAGTGCGTGAGGCTACAAGTATGGGAAATCCCCCCGGAGGCTTAACCCCATCAGGGTTTATGTTTCTCACATGACAAGGGGCTCAGAGTTGACTCAACTGCCCAAGGTCCCAGTCTCTTCTGTCTCCCACTTCACCATTTTGTCGTTGTTGTTGTTGTTAATCCTGATCCAAGATTATTTTTCCACTGATTTTTAGAGAGAGTGGAAGGGAGAGGGACAGAGAGAGAGAAAAACATCGATGTGATGCACATTGATTGGTTGCCTCCCACTTGTGCCCCAGGATCCAGCCTGCAACCGAGGCATGTGCCCTTGTCCGGAATCAAGTCCAGGACCCTTCAGTCTGCAGGCCGATGCTCTATCCATTTAGCCAACCCAGCCAGGGCCACTTCGCCATCTTTAACACTCACAGCCCCGAGGTGACTTGCAGCAGCCCCAGACGTGACCTCTGCATGGAAGGGTAATGGGATGAAATGAGGGGGACTGTGGGTACCAGACTCTTCTATTCCTTTTTATTCAGAAATGAAAACATTTTCTAGTATCATCCCCTTCAGAAGACACCTGCTTAGGTCTCATTGGTCTGGGTGGTGTCACATGACTCCCTCTCACTGCAGCAGAGGGTGGAACAAGTGGGACGGGAATTGGGACTGCCATGGATACTGGGCATCAGGCCTACCGTGTCAGCCATAACTCTCAAGCCTGTGCCAGGGGCATGGGACCAAAGGTCTCTAAAGGTTCCCACATCACAGGCCCACCTGGGGAGCAGCAAACTCATTCCCTTTGGAAGTCATTGGCTGGATGTACAAACACTATAAACATATTAGCACATGGAAAACTCAGTCATATTCCAATTACTCTCCCCCTCCTGAGAATCAAGTTTCCCTCAATTGTTAGTAAGATCCATTCTCCCCTTCCTCCCATCTGCCCCGTCCCCAGGCAACCACAGTTCTAGTTTCGGTCTCCATGACTTGCCTCTTCTGGGCAGCTCATGTAAAGCAAGCATGTCAAACTCAAAGGCTAACGTGGGCCTAAGAAACGAGGCCCGAGGCCCAAGGCCCGTGTGTGGGCCGAGAGTTTGACCTGCTTGATGTCAATGGTATTATGCGATGTGTGTGTGACTGGCTCCTTTCACTTAGCGTGTTTCTCAGGTGCATCTGTCTTGCAAAGTGTATCAGCCCTTCATTCTGTTGTATTGCTAATTAATACTCCACTCTATTGACAGACCACATTCGCTTTATTTACTTCTTCATCCACTGATGGGCATTGGGTTGCTCCCACTTGCTGGCTCTTAAGAATAATGCTGCTATGAACATCTGTATGTAAGTTTTTGTACAGATATATGTAGGCCTAGGAGTGAAATTTCTGGGTCGCGTGGTACCTCGATGTTTAACCGTTTGAGGAACCACCAGGCTGTTTTCCAAAATGGCTGCACCACTGTCCACTCCCACCAGCCCTGTAGGAGGGGGGAGGCGGGGGGAGTCCCATTTCTCCAGGTCCTCGACACACTTGGTGCTATGGGACTTTGGGATTATAGCTGTCTTAGCAGGGGTGCAGTGGTGCCTGACGGTGGCTCTTATTCCCACTTCCCGGACAGCTGATGATACTGAGCATCTCTTCATGTATTTACTGACTCTTCAACATATTTTCCCTGGAGAAATGCCGATTCAGACCCTTTGCTCATTCTTTAATTGGGTAGGGTGATTTCCCCTGGAAGCCAGTTGCCTCCACAAAGTGAGGACTCTTTAACCCTAGAAAACGGGGCTTTTCCTCTTAGAGTGAAAAGCACATGCCTTCTGTGACAAGCACGAGTTTGGCCTCAAAATATAATGGAATGTCTGGGACTTGATAAGATGCCTCGGTAGCTCTGCAAATCCGGAAGGGGAGATTCAGACATCAGGAAATTGTTTTGTCTGAAAAACGGCAGCCTAGTTAATACCTTGTGAACATAAAAAAAAAAGAGAGAGAAAGAAAAAAACCTTGGAAAGGCCAAGTTCTGGTAACAGTGCTAATTGTGGTCTGCTCCCCAAATCCTCCTTTACTCTGCAGCCCTCCCATCCTGTCAGTCACCCTAGAGAATAAATACACCCGTGCGTCTGACCTCATTCCCCAGCAAGGGCAGATTGCAATTCCCCGGGGAAATTACTGAAGCAGCCCTCCGCTTCAGCGAGGCCATTCTCTCAGATTCTTCCTCCCCCGGGGCTCCCCTCTGACATTAGCATCTATTATCTTCCTGGCTGAATTCTTCCCTAAAGGGCACTCAGCGTCCCCAGCTGGATGCCAGTGTCAAGGAGACCTCACTCACTGTGAAGGAAGCATGTCTGGGCTCCAAGAGAAGGCGAAAAGAGACCCGGTGGAAAGATCTGGGCTGATACAAGCTGCCCTGACTCGGGCAGCGGAACAAATCCCGGGAGCTGGGGGAACACACCATACTGAGCTTTGTTGCCTTGGTGAGCCTGTCTCCACGCAGGCAGGAATGCATGGAGCCCTAGGGCCTCTGAGTCTTTGCGTGTCTTTGCCGAGGGGCATGGGTGCCTTGGAAAGAATTAGAGCACCCTGTAATGAGGACCACTGGCCCGGATCCCCAGCATGATGGAGATGCTTAGTGATATGCCTGCAGAGCAAGATGCTTAAATACACTCAGGCGCAGAGGGTGCCGAAGATAGACTCTGGCTTCTGTATTCTCAAGAATGAGATTTCCTTCCACAACAATGAGTAAGAAATAAAGAACCATGTGGTTAATATGAGAGGACTTCCTGTCTGCCGACATGTGTTTCAGGTTAGAGTTGTATTTACAGTACAATTTTCAAGTCTGAATCCTTGTGAGCTGTTCCCCGGGAGGGTAATTCCAAGCAAGCACTGTTGGTCCATTGTGTAGACGGGAGTTCTGCCATGTGTCCGCCCAGCCACTGAATCCGGTCGGGTACACGGTGTGGCCAAAACGTCTGGGTAAGCAGCGGCCTGAGACTAGAGTGTTATTTCCAAACTAGTGACCTGACACACAAAATTGGGTGAGACCTGGGGACCCCCCCTCCCCCACACTCCCCCCCCCACATTCCCTCCCCTGCACCATGGGACCACACCAAGTCCCAGAGTCCCACCCTGTGTGGCCGGCACGCCCTGAGATGGCCCCAAGTCCTGGAGTGCCGTCCCGATGCCATGCCTCTGGGCTACATAGAGCCACAACTGGACCCGCCCCCACAGCGCACACGCGGGGGCCACAGAAATCCCAGCAGAAGCCGTGCAAAGTGGACACTGGGACCCCCCGGGGAAAGCGACATGAAGCGGCAGCTGGTCAGGCCCTCGCTGCTCCATCCCCACTGTGTGTGCCACCATCTTATGATGGCGGTACAGCATAAGGGTCAATTTGCATATTACCTCTTTATTATATAGGAGGTTAAGGTCACATTCTGAGGCACTGAGGTTAGGATTATACATGTGAATTTTTAGGAGATATAATCTAACCCATGGCTGCTATTCTCCTTCTAGACTGTGGTTTTTTGCCTGCAGCATGGGATGGAGAGTGTGGTCAGCACTCCCTCCCACCGTCTAGACCAGCAAAGACCCTCCCCTGCTCTGCTCCACAGCCCCCACCCCATGTCCTTGGTACTGAGGGTTTAGGGACTGACGTCTTCATTTAGGCAACTTTTTCTTTCCCTTTCCCTGCCCATCCGTGTCCAGGGTACTGCCTTGCAACAGTGTGGACACTCCATAAATATTCATTGAGTGAATGGATGTGCCATTTCATTTAATCCTCAAACAGCTCTGGGAGCTAAGCATCATTATCTGGTTTTATGACTTAGAAAAAAACACAATCTGTTCATGCCCAAAGCTATTGTCTTTGGACCAAGGTGCCATCATCCGTATAACTGCTGGTTTTCGAGAACATCCCAGACCCCTGTCAGTACTGAACCCACAGACTCCAAAGCCATTCCCTGAGTCTCCAGATGTGAATCTCTGGGCCTCTCTGTTTTTAAACAAATGCTTCCATGAGATTCTGAAGAGACCAGTCTCGTTTGGGAACTGTTGCCTGAAGATTATAACTAGGAGAGGGGAGAAAGCAGGACCCTCTTTCTTCTGGATTTCATGTTTTTCTCTGGAGGAGCAGCAGTTTGGAAACACCCCTCGCCTCTCTCCATTGCTAGTTGTGTTTCTTCTCTGACTAGTGAATTGGGATGGGGGACTGGGCCTGTGTAACTTGGCCTCCCCTTTCCTTCCCCCTCCCTCTCCGGTCTGCCTGCTAAGACCCCATAACCTGTCTGCCCTCTACCAGGCCATGGGAGTTCTTCAGGGGAAGGTGGGCGAGGGGAAATAAAATTGCTTTAGCATTTAGATTGCCTTGTACATATTTAAACAAGTGATATGACAATTTCTATGTCAATATTTATAATATACTAGATGCCACATCCTTTAAAACTCCTTAAGCTGATGATAAACATAAATTAGATGGCCACTTAAAAAAAAAATCTGTGAGAAGATTCATAGCTTCAGACATTCTCCATTTCCTGGCTGAGGCCCTGTGCAGCCCCAGCAGCACCTAGGAAGTAATCTTGCCCAAAATGAAGCTGGATCTGACCGGGTCTCTGGGTCTAACTAGTACCAGGATATAAAAAAGGTGTTAACTGGTATTCAAAAATATTCAGAATGTGGAAAATCTGTAGGGTAAATGATCTAGTTTCTTCAACAAATCAGTGGCCCGAAAGGAAATCAATTAAAAAGAAGAAAACTCTTGATGTATAAAAATCTTAAGAGACAAATCAATTCAATATCAGTGGATTTTGCATCTAATTTGAATACATCAGCAGTTAAAAAAGTTCTGAGACAATATGGAAAACCTGAACACTGATCAGACCTTTAGTCAGGTTAAGGAAGCACTGTTAATTTTTAAGTGGTAAAGTGCGGGAGTGCCGTCAGAAAAAAGAATCCTAACATACATACTGACCATTTTAAAGTTAGAATTATATAAATGCCTGAGAGTTGCTTCAAAATAATTTGGTGGGGGCACTAGTCGTGAATTGAGATGAAATAAAATTGACGTTGAGTTGATCATGATCACAGCCTTGTCGACACTTGCTATTTCTGTCTTTTTTGTTATAGCCATCCTAGTGGGTATGCAGTGGCATTTTATTGTGTCTCTAGTGGGTATGCAGTGGCATTTTATTGTGTCTCTAGTGGGTATGCAGTGGCATTTTATTGTGTCTCTAGTGGGTATGCAGTGGCATTTTATTGTGTCTCTAGTGGGTATGCAGTGGCATTTTACCGGTCTTTTTCTTTTCAATTACAGTTGGCATTCAATATTCATTTCAGGTGTACTATAGTGGTTAGACATTTATATAATTTACAAAGTTATCCCCTTGATAATTCTAGTACCCAACTGGCACCATATGTAGTTATTATAATATTAGAGGCCCAGTGCATGACATTCGTGACCTGTGTGTGTATGTGGGGAGGGGGGTCCCCTCAGCCCGGCCTGTGCTCTCTCGCAGTCTGGGAACCCTCAGGAGATGTTCACCTGCTTGCTTAGGCAGACATCCCCCGAGGTGTCCTTAGTACTGCTGTAAAGGCAGGAGAGGTTTCCCCCACCGCTGAAGTGCTTGTCAGCTGTGAGCTCGGCTTCTGGCTGAGCTGTACTCCCCACATGGGAGCACACTGACCACCAGGAGGCAGCTCCTGCATTGAGCGTCTACCCTCTGGTGATCAGCAGGCATCATAGCGACCAGTCATTCCACAGTCAGGTCGATTTGCATATTAGCCTTTTATTATACAGAATTATTAGCTGTATTCCCCATGCTACACTTTTCATCCCCACAAGTATTTTGTGACTACCAATCTGTACTTCTTTCTCCTTTCACCTTTTCACCCAGCTTATGAACCGCCCCCCCCCTCCATCTATCTGGCGACCATTGGTTTATTCTCTGTAACTATGATCTATTTCTGTTTTGTTTGTTCATTTATTTTGATTCCACATACAAGTATTGCCTTTCTCTAACTTATTTCGCTTACCATAATACCCTCTGGGTCCAACCGTATTATTGCAAATGGTAAGATTCCATTCTTTTTATGGCCAAGTAATATCCATGGCATATATGTCCCACAACTTCTGTATTCATACATTTCCTGATGGGAACTTATCATCTGCATTTCCCCTGACATTGTTTCTTGTCACTCAAGTATATTGGGGAGGACCCAGGGAGGCTGTTATAAGGAACTTGCTGGCAGCCTCAGCCAGGAGCAGCAGGGAGGATGGCTTTGCCACCCCGCCTCCCAAGTCCTTCCCCATCTTGTGTGGGGATATCTAATTGGAAAAATCTCATTTGCCTCTAGAAACCTAGCTACAAGCCAGGCCGGGATTTTGTTTTCTTTTGTTTTCAATTTCCACCCTCTCTACATAGAAGGATAGTTGGATAGGAGTGCAGGGAGCGAAACCTAAAACCCACGGTAGACCCTGCAAAGCCTGTTTACAAATGGTATCATCTTCCACGCTCACAGTGCCATCAAAAAAGCCAGGCAGCCCTTCCCCAGAGGCACTCTATGCACAGGTGCCTCGGTTACATATTCACTAACGTTCTTGGTAGCATCGCTCCCAATAGGAAAGCCTGCGCCACTGGCTCTGAAACGTTTAAATAAGTTGTCATGCATTCACCTATGGACCCTGTAGAGCTAATGACCCTATAAATACACATATGAATATGTGTGAACTTCAAAAACATACCACAGGGAAAATACCAAAGGGCAAAAGAAAATACCAAGTATGATTTCCTTAAAATAAAGGTCAAAATCGGGTGGCATTCAGTAAGGAGTTATTTGGGGACACACACACTGGTTACCCACTACCAGGCTGTGGTCTTCGGTGGGCACTAGAGTCTCCTGGAGGCAATGCTACGACCCAGAGGACTGATCTCGGCCCTGGGTTTCTACGCAGTCAGTCTGGGAGTGGGGCCTGAGAATTTGTATTTCTAGCAAATTCCCAGATGATATCTATACTGTTGGTTAAGGGTTATACTCTGACTATCACTACTATAAAGAAACACATGGGAATGATAAATACCAAATACTGCACAGGGTTTCTGCTGGCGTGGCAGGAAGACGGGATTAGCGAAGCGCATATGGGAGACATCAAAGACACCAGTCATGTCCTACTTATTAAACTGGGTGGCCAGTGCTTGGCTATTCGTCACAGGCAGGCTTTTAGAAATTATTCCTTAAAATACACACATGCATTATAGCCACACTTGGTAAATGTAATCTATTTTATAATCTAAAAATATAAACACAAAAGAGAAAAACTGGTCTCACAACCAGCCATTCCATACAATGATAACTTTTCTCTGTTGAGTCATATTCCTGAATAAGATACGAATTGTGGACAACTGGGCTAGCTTTAAGAAATATTAAAGATAGACACCAAAAAAAAAAAAAAAACAGAAAGAAAGAAAGCAAGAAAGCAAGAAAGAAAGCAAGAAAGAAAGCAAGAAAGAAAGCAAGAAAGAAAGCAAGAAAGAAAGCAAGAAAGAAAGCAAGAAAGAAAGCAAGAAAGAAAGCAAGAAAGAAAGCAAGAAAGAAAGAAAGAAAGAAAGAAAGAAAGAAAGAAAGAAAGAAAGAAAGAAAGAAAGAAAGAAAGAAAGAAAGATTTATGGAGTTCCATCCATATACTGGAGCTCATCACTTAAGATGGTGCTACAATGTATACACTATCACCCTATTTTGCAGATGAGAAGAGCAAGGAATAGTGATTTGCAACAGCATCACAGTTATCCTGTGACAGAGCTAGACTGCAAACCCAGGCTGGGTGGCTGAGTGACCGCAAGTGACCGCATTTCACAGAGTCTCAGCCACTGATCACCTGCAGCGAAACTGCTCAAGGTGTTTTATGAACCAAATTCTCGAGCCTCCGGGCAGCCTGACACATTGGACTCCGTGTAGTTGGGCCTGGAAACCTGCCTTTTATTAAGCTCCTTGGGGATGCTTATGTGTAAATGACGTCAGAATCAGGACTAATATGTAGCTGGATCATGACCGACAAGTCTACTCATCAGGTCACTGGCCAGCCTCGTTCTCTAGGTCTTGGCAAGGGGACACGAGTATGATGAAAAATGCGTGCACAGGAAAGCGGGGTGGACTCAGGGTGGAAAGGGGTGTGTGTGGTCAAATGCACGCAACAAGAGGAGCCAGTAAGACTAGAGATGTGAAACCTCAAGACACTGATGACATCAGCAAGGGAGCATCTCATTTCACACGCGACAGTGCTCTTACTCAAAAGAGTCACAGTAATGGGAGGTGTGCAAATGTCCGTGTTACTAACCCGGAGGCTATGGTCATAGCTATACACCCTGCATCCTTTTTAATATTCCAAGGAAGACTGCAACAGCATCAGGATCCCATTGGGGGCCGCAGCCGTTGCACGGCCCAGCACAGGGCACCTTGGAAAGGAATACATAAATAGCAAAAGCAAACCTCCAGCCCTCCCAGATGGGAGAACCTCATTTAATAGCAGTAGGAGTTGGCTTCTGATATGACTACACAATGAGTTTCTTCATTTGCATATTCTGAATCTGTTACTCTTATCCAAATGCTTTTACTTGGAAGATCTTTTACACCAAGGCCTGTGAGAATAATAAAAATAGTTTCCCCAGCTTTCACCATTTGAGAAAAACCTCGCTTACGGAGAGATAATCTTGGCCATCACATAGGTTAAGACCAAGAAAAGACAGGGAACAGGACGTACATGACTATCGAAATGGCTCAAAGGAAGGAACGATCTGGCGTCTTTTGTGTGTTTTAAGAAGGATCTCCAGGGCTGTTTGGGGAGGTGGAGAAGATTAGAATGTATGTTTGCCTTTCTGTACATTTATCAGCATTTTTTCCTGCCCCTACGTCTATGCTGAGCTTTGAATATAAACCATAGAATATCTTAAACTCAGCGACTGTCTAACATTTTCTTAACCTCTCCACCCCCCACCAGTAATATTGTCACGATTAATCATGAAATTCCTGCAGCAGAGAAGCACAAATGAGCAGTTCAAAACTTAAGTGGTTCATATACGCAGACCACTAAGATTTATTTTATCAGATGTTTCAGAGCCGGGACACTGGCGCAAAAGCTGGAGGGCGGGTAGAAAATGATCTCTGCAACTTGGCAGCTCAAGGGCACAGCCTCTGTATTCCTCTTCCATTTGACAACTCCTGTTTAATGCTAGACTTCCAGATGGGACTCAAGAAGCAGTCGCTACTGCCTGTCAGCTGAACCAAGTGAGATCTAATCCAAATACAAGCAATAACAATTCTCAGATGTGTTCCTATTAATCTGAAATTCCCTAGCGGCATCAGAATTCCCGTATTTAGTCTGATCCGTGTTTCCGTAAGTTCAATAATACATGTGTTTAGAGCTCGTTTTGAGGCCTTGAGTGAGTCATTTCATCTCCTAAGCTCCAGTCCCCCTAATTAAATATTGGGTCTGTCCTAAGTGTCAGAGTTCTAACTCCTTTTGGGTGCTATAGTTTAAGTAACGAATTCAATGTCAACATTACTGAAGGAGTAATATTTTATTAAATTTACAAGAATGTCAAGATTGATGTACCTTGCTTTTGTTAGTAGGGGGTCCTTGTGAGAATCATGCACTAACATGAATTCAAAACATGAATATATTTCTGGACTGACCATGAAAGTATAAATGATTGATTTGCTGCACATGTAACATTTATAGAGCTGTGATCCAGGTGGCCCACCCAGGATAGTATCACATTTAAACAGAGAAAAAAGAGACAGATTCCTAGGCATAAAGATGCCTGACAGCTCCACTCGAATTCTGGAACTTCTGCCATCACCATGAGGAGGACATACCCTGGCTAGTCCATAGGTCCCAGGAGGAGGTAAGAGACACCTGGAGCAAGGCCACCCACCTGAGCCCAACCTAGATTAGCCACTATCAGATAACCCTCAGATGCATGAGAACAAACAAGTGTTGTTTTAAGTCACTGACTTTTAACGTGATTTGTTACACAGCAATTTTGTGTCAAGAGCTAAGTGATCAAGGATATAGCAATGTGACTAGTATGCTCTTGTTCAATTCCACAAAAATTCATTTGACTTCAAGTCACCAAAGAATTCTGCAGCTCATTATCTCATTTATTCTTTCAAATGACTGTTAACTATGTATGGCTACTTTATAAACAAGAAGGCTGAGGTTGATTTTCTGTTGTGAACATAGTTTGGAATGTCTATCAGCCCATACTTTGGGATGTCAGCCCCACACATGACACTTCCCCTGTCTTAGTACTTGCTGAGTGGGCTGGCCTGGGGAACCTCTTTTATATTACACAGTTCTGCTCCCACCCTTATGGCTGGGAACCAGCTGACTGGACAGGAATCAACACCTGACTCAAGATCAACCAATCATGGCTAGCCAATGACCAATCAGATTTTCTCTCTGGAGAATCTGAATTAAAAGACCTAGAGGGTAAAACTAATGATAAAAGGTCATATTAACTTGAAATTAATTGCCTTTTTGGACCATATGTAAGCAGAGTAAAAGTTGAGAAAAAAAGAGTGTGTGATAAAAAGATGTCAGCGATGTTGCCAGTCCTGAGAAATGGGGAGAGGATGGCTGGATTTCAGTTCTGAGTCGGGAGCTAACACTTTGCAGTTCTGCAGTAAACGCTCCTTTCACTCGCACTGGCTTGAGTGGGTTTGTCTTCTGCATCCAAATGAGCTGCAGAGTCACAATTGAGTGGTTAGGAGCCTTACTCACTGGCTCAAAGCTTATAAGTGACTATTATGGGCTGAATGGTGCCGCCCCCATAATTCATATGTTGCTCTTCTAACCCCAATACCTGAGAATATGACTATGTTGGAGGTAGGGTCTTTAAAGAGACCATTAGGAACTCCTAGAAGAGAATATAAGCAGTAAAATCTTGATATTTCTCTTAGTAATATTTTTCTGATATTTTGCCTCAGCCAAGGGAAACAAAAGAAAAAAATAAATAGAACTGTATCAAACTAAAAAGTTTTTATACAGTGAAGGAAACCATCAACAAAACAAAAAGACAACATACTGAATGGGAGAAGATAGTTGCCAATGATATATATATCTGATAAGGGATTAATATTCAAAGTATATAGGGAACTCATAAAACTTAACACCAAAACAAACAAACAAACAAACACCAATCAAATTAAAAGCTGGACAAAGGACCTGACTAGACATTTCTCCCAAGAGGACATACAGAATGGCCACCAGTCATATGAAAGATGCCAAATGTCACTAATCATCAGAGAAATGCAAATTAAATCCACAATGAGATATCACCTCACACCTATCAGAATGGCTAGCATCAATAAATCAACAAGCAAGTGCTGGTGAGGATGTCGACTGCTGGCAATCTGAGAATGCAGATTGGTGCAGCCACTATGGCAAACATTTTGGAGATTCCTAAAAAATTAAAAATAAAGCTGCCATATGATCCAGACATCCCATTTCTGGGTATTTACCTGAAAAAAACAACAACACCATATCTATATCTTCTATATCTATATATAATGAAATATTATTCAGCAATAAAAAGAATAAAATCCTTCCATTTGTGAACACATGGATACACCTAGAAGGCATTGTGCTGAGTGAAATAAGTCAGACAAAGACAAATACCATATGATTCCACTTATATGTGGAATCTAAAAATACAGAACAAAGCAGAAATAGGCCCATAGATATAGAGAACAAGCTGATGGTTGCCAAAGGAGAGGAGGGTGGGGGTGGGGAATTTTTAAAGGAGATGTCATTAGGGTGGGCTCTTGCCCAGTATGACTGGTGTCCTAATAAGAAGAGATTAGAACACAGGCACACACAGAGGAAAGACCACGTGAGGACACAGAGAGAAGACGGCCATTGACAAGCCAAGGAGAGAGACGTCAGAAGAAATCCCGCCTGCTAGTGCCATGGTCTCAGGCTTCCTGCCTCCAGGAGTGAGACAATGCACTTCTGCTGCTCGAGCCCTCGGTCTGTGGTCCTTTGCCATGGCTACCCGAGCCAAGCAGTAAGAGGCCGACCCCTTCTCATTGCACCATGAGGATTCCTTCCCTCCTCGGGCTCTGTACCCAACCTTCTCAGCAAGCCGTGTCATTACCAGGCACTATTCAAGTGAGAGAGAAGGAAAATTTTTTTCAAAATTAGAGCAAGGCAACGCATTGAAAGGAAGATGTGACTGTATCAGTGCCTTATAAGGTCCAGAAAAAGAGGGATATTGAAAAGGAAAAAGAACCCTGTGGAGAATTAGCGAGTTCATAAGCTCACTGAATGCACAGAGAATGAATTCTGAATTTCATCACTGATTCTCTTCATTCAACTGGACACATGGTGATCCACATAAACTACACTTGTGTGGACGGACAGAATTCCTCAGTGAGGAGGAAAAAGAGTCGCACAGATTGAGGACTGACAAAGGCCAGGCACGCTACCTCCATCGCATCCTTCAGTCCCACCGTAATCCTGCATGGTAGGTTCTGTTGTACCACAGGGGATGAAACTGAGGCTAAGATGTGCCCAAAGTGCCTGAGCCAGACTGGACAGCAGCTCTGTGCGACAACGTCAGTTGCTTTCCCCACCCCACCCCCAACGCCCATTTTTTGTTCTTTGGGCAATAGCACCTTCTAATTGTCCTTGGAGATGCCCCTGTCTCCATTGCCCTCTGCCCCACTGCCATCAATCTAGGGCTGGGAATTCCAAAGAGGCTGATCAGGAATGAGCATGTGATTCAAGCTCATCTGATTAGAGGTACTATTCACACTTTGGAGAAACCAAAGAGGTTTCTGAACCAGTGACTTTTCCATCACCGAGCTATCTTCCCTAAAGAACATGTATGGCAGTGCCCTGTCCTGGCCTTGCCTTAGGTCAGGCCCATGATTTTGTCCACTATGTCATTAACTTCTACCCTCTACCTGACATTGTATGTCCCACAGTTTCCCCAATGTCACCACAAACCATTTCCCATGATTCCACTCTCTTGAGATTTTCCCTGCACTTCCCAACCTTCCTCACTTTCTGTCACTGAAGCAGCCATGTGTTTCTACCACCATCTTCCAGTTCTAGGCTCCTGCCATTGATTCTTTTCTCATGGCCTCATTTTCTCTAACCAGTTAACACTGACAGTGGACACCTTTCATTTCTGGTTTTTTAAGGCTACTTCTCTATTCTCTCTGTATGATGTCTGTCTGAGACAGTTTGGGCTGCTATAACAAATTGCCGTAGATAGAGAGGCAGGAGATTTATAAACATCAGAACCTATTTCTCACAGTTCTGGAACCTAGAAGTCCAAGATCAGATCATGGTGCCAGCATGGGTTATGGTGAGGGCTCTCTTCTGGGTCACAGATGGCCTCCTTCTCATTGCGTCTTAACATGGTGGAAAGATAGCAAGAGAGTTCTCCAAGGTCCCTCTTATAAGGGCATTAATCCCATTCGTGAGGGCTCCACCATCATGACCTAATTACCTCCTAAAAGCCTTACCTCTGAATGCCCTCACAGTGGGGCTCAGGATTTCAACATGTGAATTATGGGGGGAGCAGAAACATTCAGTTCAATTTCAATGACATTTGCAAATATTAAGATATATTCACCCTCAAAAAGCGGACAGATGGTTTGAAAGCAAGTATACATAAGCCACCCTATTACAGCAGAGTTCTCAAACTTCTTAAAAATCGTTATCATCTAAGAAGTCTTTTTAGATTCCTTCCCCTATTTACAACTCATCTCATGAAATATTAATGCCACGGATACACTGCATATCTGCTTATGTAATATGGCCCTTCAAAGAGCCATGAAATAGTAATATCTAAGTGCCCCCACCAAGAAACAATTTTTACCCCTTTAGGGGCAATACTGCCCCTAATGAAAATGCATGTGAGAAAGTGAGAGATAATCAGCTAAAAAGAAACCTTACCCATAGCAACATCTCTTTAATTATTCTGAACTCCATAATATGCAGAGTTGGCCCAGTAGCAAGTCTGGTAATTTGTACCCCAAAATATTGAAAGACATTAAAAACTTCCATTTGCTTCTAGCACATTAATGACTTTGCAAAGCTGAGAGATGGACTTATTCCGGCTTCGGGTATTCTTCTTTGAAAAATGATGAAAGTTGCTTTTTTAAATTAAGGTGGCAACACCATTGATAATTTAAACATTGCAGGCATTCCAAAATGCTGTGATTTGCAACACCAGTTTTAATTAATGCCTGCAGCCCAGCTGTGAAAATTGGGACCTGTAATTTGTGAGTTATAGTAACTGCTAGTGTTGATTAACCTAGCAGGTCAAATCCCGGTTTCATGGTCGTACATATACATATACATCATCATCCTATTAGACTTCAAGTTGAAAGCCGACGGGAGATGGAAATAACCCACAGGTAATGTGTCACCTCTGAAAACAGAGGTGAGAGCAGTGTGTAAGATTTTCTCCCACCCTTCCCATCCCTGCCTCTCCGGTTAACTCCTTCCTCTCTTTGTGCTACTTCATTTCTTCCTCCTTTTTTTTTTTTTTTTTTGATGTTGAAAATAAAATGCTATTTTATTACACTGACTTTTAAAATGAGTAAACTGCTCTAAAGCTGACATAAAGTCATTCTCCAACAACAGACCCTGCTTTGTTAATTTTTTGTGGTTGTGTTGTCGTACATTACACAGTAATGGCATGAACCCTTTAAGGATTTACTTCATCTTCCACGGATGAGAGATTTAGCTCCAAGGAGTGATAACCATGATCGCACCGGTATTTTATTCTTTTTTATTTTTTATTGCATAAAGTATTACAAACATTAGTACATATATCTCTTTTTTTTCCCCTGCCCTGACCCCAGCCTCCCCTACCACACAGTGTTTTGCGTCCATTGGTTATGCTTAAATGCATGCATCTTCCTCCTTTTATACAAACTGGCAGCTCCACTGCTGTATCATCTTCCTCATCCCATACAAGAAGTCCTCTGGTTTCCAAACCGTATTACACAGTAACTCCTGGGGCTTTCCTTTCCCTTGCTAATTTCCATCCACTCACTTGAGAATAGGAGTGGTTGCCAGGTGCTGGGTTCTACAGTGGACCTTGAGGTACAATGAGAACATCAGTAGCATAGTTAGCTCTTACAGAGCGCTCTGGATTAGGAACCGTGCAAATCTCTGCACATATTAACTTCTTTAGTCCTTGAAACCCCCTATGATAAAGCAGACCTAGCTATCAAGCTATGGGTGTCTATGATGGACTAGACTCGACAGCACTGGCTTAGCTGGGCTGCAGGTAACTGGGCAGTTCTTGGTACGTTATGCAGAGCAGGGACTGGGCTCTTTAAATGCTGGACAATCCAAATTAGCTGGAAACAAAATAAGCTTGAGGGCCTCTTAAAAAGTGGGGCAGGTTGGGACATAAAGGAGAGACATCCAAAATGCACTTTTTGGCCTTGAAGGGACAATGCAGTGTGGTGGTTAAAATCATGGGCAAACAGTGGTTGGTTTCCGGGTCCCATCACTTATCAGCGGGGGAGCATGGATAAGTTCCCCAGTCCCAAAGAGCTTGTCCCTGCATCCGAAAAACAGGGATGATACCATTCCTTTCGATACAAGACCATGCGGTTGAGTCAATGACAAACTTAAGAAGGGCTTAATGCAGGGGCTGGCAGGGATCGTGCTGTCAACCACAGTCAATAAGTGGGGCTATTATTAGCATAATAATCCATCATGTTTTCCACGCAGCCCATGGAGAGACTTTCTGTAATATCAGGACACTTGAAGCCGTCAATTAATTAAACAGTTTTTGAGCATCTGCTCTGTGCAAGACACACTGTAGTCATGGCAGGGGATTGGAGCTGCTAATGGAGCTCTCAGAGCACCTGCGCTGATACCAACCATAGCTGCACATTGGTGTATGCGTCAATATCTGTCTCTCTTATACCGGGCTGGCTGTGGGCATGCAACCTGTGTCACCCGGGCCTGGCGTTTCGAAGGGCTCCGTGCGTGCTCTGATGTTTGACGGTCACTATCTTGAAATTCTTCTAATTTCTGAACAAGGGGAGCCATGTTTTCATTTTTCACTGGATCCACAATGACAGAGCTGGTCCCGCCTCCACCGGCCCATAAGCCCTGTGAGGTCAGGCTCTTAAGTCTTCTCTGCCCACTGCCAGGAAGAATGACGAAGGCTTGAACACAGACACGCTGGGAACTGGCACCCATGTGTTGGCTCAGAGATACCCTGGATGAGGGTCGTAGACAAGGGACCACTAAAAACTCCATTGTGCATTGAGGGCCTGCTCACAAGAAGTACTGCCTCTCCTTTATTTTTATTTTTTAAATAAACTGATCACATCTAGCCATTTGGGGGCTTTGTTAATAAGCTAACCCTAAAGTGGCAAGAAATGCCCAAGTGCTATTCTCAGCTTCACTTGGGTCCTGTCACAAAATTAATAGAGACTTTTTTAAAACTATACTATCATCTCCGAGGAGTACTAGTGGGCAATAAAATGCATATAAACACATAAGAAAAATTATTTTTAAGAAAGCTGGTGAGGAAACTATGTGTTGGATGTGTGATAATGAAAGGAGAGATTTAGATGTTTCCTTCCTTGGGAAAAATTTTTCTCTTATGTCTTCAACGGTAGAGAAACCCTTTATGTACAGACATTCATTCAGCAAAGCCCTGTGCCCCTGTATATACAAATAACAGGAGGACTCAGACATGGTGACAGATGCCATTCAATCCTCCAGTGCTCTCTCGGAGAGATGTGCACGTGGCTGAGGTATCACCAAGAAATGAGCAGGTGACCTACCCCCAGAGACTGGAAGACGTCACCAAGGACGGGCATGTGAGCTGATTCCCAACTGACATGGAATCTTGGTTACATTTCCTCATCTGAAAAATAGGGATGTACCTTCTACCTGAAAAGGTTGTGGTGATGAGACACAGTAACGGCAATACCTTTGCAAAGGTATTTGTCCCAGGGGCCACTATTGTTCTGGAGAAGGATTACCCCCAAACTCATAGCTTCCCACTCTGCAGCCCCACCCTTCCCCACACTCCCACTTGCCCATCTTTGTGAGTTAGAAAGGCATGATTCAGACAGGGGAGACCCTTAGAACAAGGAGCTACAAAAAAATAAAACAAAAACAATTTACAGTGGAAGGAAATACAGTAGAGAGACACTCAGGGTAGACGAGTGAGTTCTAATTCTTAACCAGCAGCATTAAAACCACCTTTTCCAATGAAGAATCACCCTCTGTTTACTTTCACCAGAAGCTCAATGAAGTGGTCATTTGACATTCAAAATAGATACAAAGATGTTATATGGCACGCTCCTTATCATACCAGGAATGTGCGTGTGTGTTTGTGTGTGATGGCAAAGAAGGTAAAGGAAAATCATCGATGACTACCTCTGGTATTAATCTGATGGTCACTGTGTAACAGTGCAGTGCACTCAGAATCCTGACTCCACTGGAAGAGTTAAATAGCTCCAAGAACACAAAGATGATTTTTCTGCCAGAAACTATTATGACAGTACATACATGGTGGCTTTTCTGGGTATAGCTTCTTTTATTCTTTTAATCATGACTATATATATATGCCATATATATATATATAAAATATAGTATATACTAGGGGCCCGGTGCACAAAAATTTGTGCACTCGTGGTGGAGGGAGTCCCTCAGCCCGGCCTGTGCCTTCTCACAGTCTGGGACCCCTCAGTGGATGTCCTATGATGGCCCCAGTCTGCCAGACGCCTTCTGTGTGTGTGTGTGTGTGTGTGTGTGTGTGTGTG